>VZTO01013588.1:235675-306062 GCA_013400615.1 Syrrhaptes paradoxus | reverse complement strand
ACAGCAGTTTTTTTTTTTAATAATTAAGAAAAGCCTTATTATCGGAGAGGCCTTCACGCTGCCAAGGGGATGGCTAACACCGTGCAGCAGTGGGGGTTAGCATCTCCACAATCCTGCTCCCTACCCCTCTCCCAAAAAAAGCCCTTTGCGTCCCCTGCCAGCAGCGCAGGCATGGGGCAGCTCCCACCGCTGACACAGCCCGAGCCCAAGCTTTGCAAAGCCAAACCTCGCTGGCCTTGAGGCTCACGCCCAGCTCAGCTCTGGGGAAGGTGATCTGGGGGACCGGGGGTGTTTCTACTGTTTTTTGCTGTTTTCAGCTCGGCGGCCGAGGCGGTGATGGAGGAAGGTCCCTGCAGAGGGTGCTCCAGCCCCGGCTACTTTCTTCCAGCTGGCGCTGGCCACCCTGGGTCTTCAACCTGCTTTGGGTTTTTGTGGAAAGCCACGGGTGGGAAGGAGAACACGAAAGCAGGGGACCTTGGCAGGGCAGGAATGCAAGAATGAGCTTTTTTTAAGGTACCCGACTATGCTTAGCAGAATCTATAAGATGAATAGTTAAATGAGTCTGTAGTTATAATTAATAGGACACGGGTGTTTTGTGGAACAATACCGTGAGCTGCTTGTTTATCCTGTGTATAGCCCCTATGACGGTTGGCTTAAAACTCCGTCCAGCAGAATCAACAGAAAATGAGTGCTATATGTCTTAAGTTTAGAATATAAGAACAGAGTAAATTATTAACGTAAAGCAAGCAATTTTGAAAAATTATTTGGTTGAGACTAGACAGACTAAGTGATGTTAATGGAACCACCTGAGTGATTCTCAGAAAGAGGGGTTGTTGGACTGCACCGATGGACACGAATTCCAAGAAGACAGCAGAGGTCTGCTGAGACAGAAGGAATTGAATGGACTTTTGAAATCAGTGAAGAATGGAGAATTGAGAGTTCAGGAAAACATCAAGAACTTTAACAACTTTTCCAGTCCACACACCGGTTGCATAATGTCTTGCAGGATCATATACATACATAGAGGATGTTTCGAAAGTCCCTCAGGCCACTCAGGGAGGTAATGGCCCAACTCTGAGTTGTTAATGAAGCAAACTGAGAGAAACCCACTGTCTGCTCAAGTCCTTTAACAAGAGATTTACCCAGAGGGTCATTTGCCCGGCAGGCCTGTTTCCCAGAAATTCAGAACATGGTTCTCCACACTTCAGTGTAAAAGGAAGTTTCTGCTGCAGCTGAGTACAACACAACTCTTTTCAACAGCCTCTGCCATGGAAAATGATGCTGATTTGACTCTTAACATGCTGTAGGAAAGTTACTTTCCTGGGATGTGCAGCGCTTTACTTAAAGCCCAGCAGCACCGTGACGGAAACCACAATCATCTGACGCCTGTTTCCATACTCACCTGGTGTCAGATGAGCTGAGCAGACTCAGGCCTAGTTCCTGAGACATGACATTGGTACAAATTCTTTGCAATAATTGCAGCTTAGAAATTAAAGTCCAAATAGACTGTTGAGACAAAAACATTCTTACATCTCCCCTAGTCTGGTAGGTAGTATAAATATGCCATGTTATCGGACAAACCACAACAAATTGAAACTCTTAATCCTGTTCGTTTCTCTGGATCTGACATACTGCTGGCATGCAGATATGACCATAAGTCAATCATCTTGGTCAGGGAAAGAAACATGAAAGTGGTTAGAATGGAAGTCAGTTCTTCCAAGACTGGAAATCCTGCCGATTTCCCACATGGACCCAGACCACAACCTGAAATCCCTTTAAAGCTGGTAGCCCCCAGACATTTAAACTGAAGCCAGGGAGAGGATCCTTTTGTCCTGACAGTTGTGCAACCTGTCCTTAATGTTTGGAAAAGAAAATAGGGCAGAAACAGTCAAAAAAAGCGTGCAGGTGCTTCTGCTCCCTTTGTTCCTAACAGGGCTGCCAGGCCCTTTTAAGGAGTAACAGGTTTAAGCTGAAAGAGGGGAGACTGAGATGAGATATTAGGGAGAAATGTTTTCCTGTGTGTGTGGTGAGGCAGTGGCCCAGGTTGCCCAGAGAAGCTGTGGATGCCCCGTCCCTGGAGGGGTTCAAGGCCAGGCTGGATGAGGCTTTGGGCAACCTGGGCTAGGGGGAGGTGTCCCTGCATGATCTCTAAGGTCCCTTCCAACCCAAACCATTCTGTGATTCTATGATTCTTCCTTTCTTATTGAGCAATTTCCATCTCTACCTGTGGCAGCACTGCCACCACAGAACTCCTGGAAGGTGCAAAGGTTTTGAAATGTCTCATAAAATTCTCCCAGCCTCCCTAAGCAACCCATTGAGTGCTTCACTGTGTTCGGCATGAGAGGGTTTCCTAATGTCTAACCCTTATCTCAGCTGCTACAAGATAAGCTGTAAGGGTGGTTTCTTGTCCTAGCTGCCACTGACACAGAAAACTGTTTCTCCTCTTTCTTTTGCAGCAAGCTGAGAGGTTAGCATACAGCCTTCTCTTCTCAACAGACTCAAAAAACCAGAGACTATCTTCTCTAAACCTCTGATTATTTTTGTTTTTCTTTTCTCAACTCTCCTCAACAAAGCTATGGCTTTTGGGAAGTCTGGCATCCACTATTAAGGTGTAACACTCCAGCCAAAACCCCACCAGTGCTAAGCAGGGTAAAGAAACTGTTTCAGAGACTATACTCGTGTCTTTTTGTCCTAGAATAATGTTAGCCGGGTATTGGAAACACATTCATTTCGTGATTGATTATAACCACTAACCCATACTCCACAGGTTTCACCTAGGCTGTATGCCCATAGCTGGCTTCTCAGGATTACGTGAAGGAGCATGGAAAACTACCCAACTCAGAATATAGGACATCTCTTTTTTTCTTCCCTGGTTGGTTATTCTGTCCGAAAAAAAGAGCGCAGACTACTCTAATAAGATTTCCTCTTGCCAGGCCAGCACGTCTGCAACTTATCACCTTGTTATCATCTAGATGCTTATGTATGGCTCATTTGTTCCACTTTTTCCAGGAACTGGAACCGGGTGACTACTATCCACTTCTTTTCACCTCTTTCTCTTCTCCTGTCTTCAAAGACCATCATTATGTGCATCCTTTCCCTACATTGTGGGATCTCATCCCTTTCCCACGACACCTCAGAAGTAATTCCTAACACTTCTGCAGCTGTCTCAGCCAGCTCCCTCAGTTCTGGGCTTCATCAAGTGAACACGAAGGCATGTATCCAAGCAGTGCCTGAGTAATCCTTGGACTGTGCTGAGTGCAGGAAGCCAGCAGCACTACACAAAGCCAGTTCCAATCTGTCAGAGGTCCCTTCCCTCTGACACTGGTCCTGAGCCAACCCAGTCCTCAAAGCAGAGCAACCACATCTGTGCGACACCGGGTCTGACCTAATCATCTCTGCCAGACCTCTCTGTTTCTTCTCACTCTCTGCATCACAGTGGTGCAAACCCATCCAGAAGGTTGCCACAAAGCTAATGAGATCTTGCTGGTCCTGAGCTGGTTTGGCCCAACAGGCAGCTCCTCCATCCCAATACCCAACATCATAGAACCATTAAGGCTGGAAAAGACCTCAAGGATCATCAAGTCCAACCATCAACCCAACACCACCCAACCCACTAAGCCATGTCCCGAAGCACCACCCCTTCACGTTTCTTAAACACCTCCAGGGAATCTCCCCTATCAGCCAAACAAGGGTGAGTTGACTAAGTCATCCCACTACACCGGTCCAGTTCCAAAAAAAGTTGGAAAAGAGAAAAAATGTCTCTTAAAAATATAGCTGTTGGTTGTCCCAATGTCCTACAATAGGTAAATGCCTCACATGTGTTTGTGACTGTATCCTTACAACACCGTCACACAGCTTACTCCTACTTCACATCCAAGAAAGAGAGGCACAGAGCAATTCAGTGGCTTGTCCCAGGTCAAAAAGAACACGTGTAGAGGAGTGCCAGCACAAGATGCTGGCTGCCTCATCTGAGTTCAGTGCCCAAACTACAGCAGCATCTTTTAGCCAGAACAAGGGTACTCTAGAAATGAGCTATACCCATTGCCTAAAACAAAAAAAAAACAACAACAAAAATTCCCCATACCTTCCAGCTGAAACAAAACACAGGAGTAAGATACTAAGATTTTGCTCTTACCTGGGATGTTGTCTGGCAGAAACAGAAACAGGCTGGTGGGCAGTTGGTCAGATTTTGCCTTGGGATCCTAGGCACCAGCTGCAGTTATAACTCTGGCAAAAAAGCTGAGGAATTGCTCTTTTTCATGTTTGTTTACTTTGTCAGGTATGTTCATTAGACTCAGATTGCATCAAGGAGCTCCCAGAAAAAAGCATATGTGAGAATCACACCCCCCCCTTGAAAGCTTTTCCCAATCCAAGGCCGTGTCCCGACGCCCTTGGCTGGGGTCACCTGCCTTCTTTGCAGGATTTACAGAGCGGCATGTGTGCTGGTTATCAGTCATCAGGTGGGAGCCTTCTGGGGTGGGAGAGAACATTCAGAAATCACGGCTATTGCTAGAAGTTTCTGAAAATCTGATTCCTCGGAGGCTGACAGGGGTTTTATAGCGTTAAGGAAAAGAACAGAGCTTGCTTTGCAGCTTTTGGCAAACCTTTTGCTGGAGAGCTCAATCTCTGTTCAGACTGTACTGTGTTCACTCATTTTAGCTGAGTGATGTTTACGGAGCTGTTAGTAAACAGTGACTCATTCTTGGGAGCTTCACAAAAGGTTTTAAAAACATTTAAGGAAATATTTCTAGATCTTCAGGTAGCTGTTTGGCTACTCACTGGTCCAGATGTCAATGACAATCAGATGGCAGTGCCTCAAAGAATGCCCATGCTAACGATGTTTCCCAACTGCTAACTCCAGATTTGCAAAGAGCAGAGGGTTCCTGCAGAGATCACCTCCTAACCTGAGCCCGTCACAGCAAATCCCCAGCCCAGAGCCTGAGGGAATACTCAAGACCCCTTTCCCAAAGCTAATAAACCTCTGGCAAGTTGATGCTCCCCACTCTTTGCAGGGTCTCCCAAGCCTGCCGAAAGCCCGTCTCCACAGCTGACACGTTGACATCATTTTCCAAATATGATACATGGTGGGAGCAAAAGAATCTGCTCTGGTTTTGTAAGGATTATTTTTAAATAGTAGGTAAGTGTAGTGCCAGTGACTGAGTCAGGGTACTTGTGCCCTGAATACAGCCAGGACATGGCCAGGACTACCACCACCCTCGCTGACACAGGATAGGAAACGGAGATCACCAGGATTGAAGAAGTGAGCTGCTTGGCTGGAAATGGAACTGGGTGTCTACAAACCAGACTGTGGTAGCAGTCTCCATCCTTTGTAAATCAAGGAGAGGCAGGAGAGAGGAAATGTGATCTCACCTGCAGTGCTATCAAAGCTTCCCATTCCCAGTTTCTCCAACCTTCAGTCTGTCCTGTTATCATCTGACTCTGCACCCCCAGTATCTTCCCCACCCTCAAGAGACTGCTTTAATTGAACCCAAATTTGAGTTTACCCTTAAAAAGTTCTCTTCCTGGCCAGGTTTAGTTTGTGTCACTTCACCCCTTCTCCTCTGCAGTTTTGGATCCATTGCAGCTGAACAGGGTAATTACCAAGGAGGACCCACATGAACCTTCACTTTAGAATGTGTACATTTGTCACTGTCTTTCTTCCCTCTGTTTTCCCATTTCTCAGCTTGGCTGAAACTGCTTTGCTTCAGAAGTGACCAAAAATACTATAACTTTTTTGAAGGAGATGAGTTGTATTTCCAGCCAGTTATTTAGAAATTCTGAATACCTCACACAAAAACCCAGAGGTTTTGACTGAAGCAGGCTGCTTGTCCCACAAGGAAACCTGCCTTTTTCCCATTGGAAGCAAGAAATACTTTGGCAAGCAGAGGCAGCATACACGGAAGCGTGTTCCGCCTGTGCTCAGGGGACAGGATTTCATCCACTGTATCTCCGTGAAACTCCTTAAACTTCACTAAACTCAAACACAAAAAGAGTGAAATCCGAGTACAGTTATTTTCAGAGAGACAGCCCAGGTTTCTAGCCCAGCTGTCCCTGTTAACATCCTTCAAACCTCCTTGTCTGCGGACCAAAAGATCCCTCTTTCAGAAAGCACCAGGATCTGTTTAAGCTGATCCTAATCTGCTAGTTCTAAACCGTTCCAAATCCCATTTGCATCACCAACCTTCGGGCCAGGGGCTTTGCCAAAGGGCAGTGGTCGCTCGGTACCCAGGAGGCAGTGTTGCCTGTCACTCGCATGTCTCCAGGAGTGGAAGGCGCTGGCATGGAAGACCTCCTGTGCCACAGCAGGAGTCACCTCTTGGCCGCCTTGTCTCACCAGGCACCCTTCTTGTGCTCCAAACCATTGGGGGAAGAGTCAGAGATCATCATCGTCTCCCTTCCGAACTCAGGTACGAGCCCCGTGCCTGTCCCACGCGGAGAATGCGCCAGATGCTCCCAAGTGATGCTGGGGAAAAGCACAGGTGATCCACTGGTCAAGTGGCCAAGGTCTGGCCTCTGGTCCAAAACAACTGCAGTTATTTACAGAGTAATTTGCAGGAAGGGAGGATGAAAAGGTTTTATTTACAGCTTTCACAGAATTTTCTCCATCAGCTGCCAGTTAAAAGAAAAACTTGCATATTAACACACACAAAAATGTATAATTCCCTTAGGTCTGTGTATCCCCCATTCCAATTAATCAAGCCAGAAATTAAAACCAGTATCTGTTTTTCACCAAAGGTTTTATCATCAATATATTGAGTTAGGAAATGTTCAAAACCAGCCATCTTGACTTCCCCTTTTCCAGGAGACTTGCCTTAAAACTCCGATTTTTGAGAAATCGTAATACATTTGGTGTTTTTTTCAGGCTCTCAGTGAGCTTAGACCCACCCTACTTCAAACACAAGAGCTAGGAATGCATTACTTAAATATGACTAAATAAACACTGATTTCCATGGAGCTAGGGCATTAAGAAAAGCTAAAACAATCACAAAGTTGACAGAAAAATCCCAATTTTGACAACACAGAGCTGCTTCACTTTCTTTCCCGTTTGCATTCAGCCAAGCTGTTGGCTTCGCCCTCCGTTTCCCTCCCTCTCATCCTCTGGGAATATTTATTTGTCTATGACCAGGCTTCAGATGTTTCCCGTATGACTGATGAACTAAGGAGTGAAATGCTGGGTCTGGGCTGGTGCAAAGACAGTCTGTGTAACTAGTAGCCCTGTTTTAACACTCCCTTCTAACCCAGAAGCAAACTTGTGTGCCAGCTTCCAAGAGAGGCTTAGAAATCCCCGAAAGCTTGGCAGACAAAGTCATTGGTGCCAGGTTCAGAACTCAGAGCAGTAGGGGACATTTGTCTCAGCAAAGAGGAGCGATACAGTGCCTGTGCTCCAAGCACGGCGTGCTTTGTCATCATTTCTCTCCGTGTTCGTGGAAAGTACCGAAAAATTAAGAAAGGAACATGCTGAAGGAACACAAAGTTAGTGAACTTCAGTGAAAAAAAAATTCTGTGCTAGGAGGGGTCTGGGAACTTAATGGCTTGAGAAGTCACCACCAAACTGGGATTTTCCAGTGATTAGAAGTGAGTTGAGCGTGGTGGTACCTTACCGTAGGATAGTCAAGTGAGATGTTTGTTGACCACAAGGCTTGATGGTTTGACCACGAGGGTTGATGCTTTAAGGCCTTTCCCAGTCTGTTTTTGTAGAAAAGGTGCAATACGTCTTTCTTCTGCACGTACTAAATAATCTCATCTTATTCTGAGGGACATTTGGAACTTTTTGGTGACACAGCTTCATTGCTTTCGCCTAAATATTTAGCTGTGCGAGGTCTGGAATGTCTCAAGATGGAAGAGGGAAATGAGACTGCCTGGAGCTGGGCCCAGCCTTCCTCTGGCAAATGTACATCAAATAAAACAAAACATTTACAGACAGAAATAAGAGCTGAGAGATCAGAGGGGAAGAGGAGGCGGGGGAGAACCCAAATCTCTCTCCTGCTGTGTCCAGCTCGAACTCAAACACAAATATTAGAGGTGGGGGAAGGGGGTGGAGGAAGAGGAGAAAACGATACACAGAAAAGAATGTGAAAAAGCTGGATGCTCCAGGACAGGGAGACAAACGGGAACAAGCAGGTGACAGTCTGTGGCCTTTTATGGGAAATCTTCCATTCGTAAGAATTCTCCTCATTCCTCCATGGCCATGTCTCACCAGGCTTTTTTCCCCCACCGTTGGCTGGTCCTGCCTACAGTTAACCACAGCAAATATTTTCAGCAAAAGTCACTTTGCATTTCACACAATACTGGAGAAGAAACCTAACAGAGACCTACTCAGAGAAGCCCCAGAGCTAACAGATTTATTTCAACAATAAAATGATTTTTTTTTAAACCCATGTGTTTAAGGCGGGTGGGAAAGAATGTAGCCTTTCGTCTGCAGATGAGAAGGTGATTAACTCCATCTCTCTTTCAAACTTCACTTTTGTTTCTGACGTGTTCAATGAGACAGCAGCTGGGGTGGTGGTTTCTGGGTGGAACAGAACTGCCCCCAAAGAAGTTGGTTAATATTTGCCACTAGACAGCACCAGGTGAGAACTCAATTGCCACGGCCTCAAGAAAGAGTCAAGGAGGTGACACGAGCAAAAGAATCTGCTTTCATTCCAGAGGTGTCCTAAGATAACAGTATTTTCACAGACTTTGGGTCCATGTGTTATGTTCTTTCAGGGAATTACATCTTTAGCTTACTTCCCATGAAACCAAAACATCACTGTAGCCGTATTCCTTCTAGAAAGCAGGAATGTCTAGGAGTTGTTCTCAGACACGCATAAATAGGTGCTGATAATTTTTTTTTCAGTTTCCCCATAATTAGATGGCATTGGGATGGGAATGCGCATCCAGATAAATTCAAAACACCCATCTCAGCAAAAATGCACCAGCTGGAAGTCTGGCATAAGCAGTCATTTTCAGCGTAGAAGTATCTGAACTAGGGTTTGCATCATTTACTCCTGACATCAACAAAAGGCAACCATAAGAGTCTCAGATGGTCCTGACTTGCAAAGAGAACTGGGCAACGGGACACTGAGCAAATTGCCTTTACTGTTATTTTAAAAACCAAATCAAACCATTTACAAATGATCCATTAAAAATATTGCTCAAGTTTCACCAGGGGTCAAAAACAATCGATCTTAAGGCATGCTGAAAAGATCACAAAGACAATACAGAAAATATAATGGAATTATAGGAACGATAGTAGTCCATCCTCTGAAATAACTGTGTTCAGTTTTCTTTTTCAAAAGAAACAGACAAATAAAAGTAGAAAATAACAAAGGAGGCACTAGGAAGATTGGAAGATAGTCCATATGAAAACACAGAGAGGGATTCAAAGACATAGTTCTCTTAGAAGGGGAAGAAAGCAGGTGACCAGTGAAACAAGAGGGCAGACATAAGTGTAACTGTGGAAGAGATCGTGGCGGCAAGCCCAACGACCGCACTTAAAAAGGTAAGAGCCAGGGGACCCCCAGTTAAAGCAGCTCCAAGCGTAAAACCGTCCCACCCGCCCGCACAGCTTGCCACTCGCTGGTGAAACAGGTACAGCTGAAGCAAAGGATTTGGAATCAGAGCACAGCTGCACAGATAATCCCTCCAGGAATTTGAAAGACTCAGTCCTTGTCTTGAGAACTCGCTTGAGACAAAGTGTTCATGGGAATGCAAAAAATCCATCAGAGATTTATGCAAAGAGCAGATCTACTCTCCATAGTTAAACACGGTTATTAACATGGTGCTACCCAGTGTGCATCTTAATAGCATTTTATGGGTCCTCTGAAGCAACAAAGGCTGGGCAGAGTGATAACCCTTGGTCTGAGCCAGCCTTTGAGTCCTGCTAGACTGATGCTGCCCCGAGAAGGTGTGGTACGCTCTGGGAGACGTTACATTTTCTAAACCACTTCCACCAAGATAATTTTTTTTTTTCCTTTTTTTAGATCCCAGCAGTTTTCCTTCAGCCTTCCCACTGGAAAATCTCCCACGAATTTATGAGTATTTTGCTCAGGAAAGCTCCTGCTGCAGGGATAGCCTCCTGTCCAGCTTCCCCAGAGCAGCCCAATTTCTGCTGCCACAGCCTCACGTTTTTTGGAAGAGAGGGGCTGCTGCTATTTCACTGCCGAATCTGAATTAACAAAAGGTTTTTTTTTGTAGTCACTGTTATCAAACGACTTGGTAATTTTCAAGAATAAAAGAAATTGTTATGACCAAATTCCTGCAATCATGGCAAACTAGCACCACGGAAGGGGATAATTAGTCAGATGAATTAGTCTGGAGAGCGGGAGCCAATCTGTGAAGCGTGTGTTTAACAGAGCAATCGCATGGCTCTAGAGAGGGGCTCGGGGGTGGGTTTTCCAGGGACTAGGGGAATTATTGAAGCAACCAGCCCAGCAAACAAACAGCTGCAGGGACAAAAGCACAAACCAGCTGCCACGCCACATGAGCTCAGGAGAAAATACAACTGAGGATGCGATGCTGAAGGATGCATGGGGCACTGACGTCAACAGCCTTGCACCAGGAATGCACTTGGCCCCTGCACAAACCCAGCTCCTCCAGAATTCTCCCTGAAAAATCCCTGCGACTCCCATCCAAACCCTCTGCCGTTGGGAGACACTGGACCCATCTCGCGTGTGTCTGTCGAGAGTACAGGGACGCAGAAGCCTGTTTCCCACATTGCATCTTACTGCACAGAGGAGGGTATCCCCAGCGATTAAACCCAACCGGTTCAGGGGGCTTTAAATCCGGGCTGAGCAAAACCCAGCCTGGAGCCATCCGAGGCACCACTGGTCAGGGCTTTCATTACAAACCGCAGCAGAGGGCAGGTCTGCTCAAGTTCACAAATGCTTTGTCAAACTGGGTTATGCTTTGATCACGTCTGACTGTTTGGAGAGAGAAAAAACAAAAGTGCAGAGCACAGAGATCCGGAGCTGGATTTTTTTTTCCTTGGAGGACTTTGTGTGGGAGATGTCAGTAAACATCCAGACGGCTCTGGCAGCCAGAGGTGTCGGGGATTTTGCTCCCATTTCCATGGGTGGGCTGGGCCACGAGGCAGGCTCTGACCTGGAATTTCAGGTCACAGTTCAGCCAAGCACCTGAAAGCCTTCATCTTGATAAGAACGAGCCAGGAGGACCTGCCCAAAGCCCCTGCACTTCCAGATACAACCAGAACGATAACAAAGCCAAACAAAGCCTCTGACGAGGGTTTGAACTTAGCAAGTTCAGCCTCATCCCAAAGCACTTGCTCTGTGAGGACCACCTCTAGCTTTCTAGAGCCTGCTAAACATTGCAGAAGGTGGTGGGACCACATACAGCTTCACAGCTCTGGGTCAGATCCCTAAAGACACCAGACACTAAGAAGAACCAAATGTTTTTCAAACCTACGGCAACAACAAACCCCCTGACCTGAGCTTTTTTTTGCAATTTTCAGGGGAGGTCTGAGCCAAGGAAGGTCTGAGCCAGAGGAGGTTCAGGCAGGAGGCGGCAGCTCTGCGCCTATCCCGTGTGGCACAGCAGAGGCTTGGTGTTCCCATGGGCACGTTGTACGTACAGCCCTGCGGAGCGTATCGCAGGATAAACAGAGGGCAGATGGAGCCCATGAGATTTTTCCAGCTGTGAGTCCACAGAGAACCAAAGAGTAAGCAGTGACAGCTGCTGTCCCCAGGGGACCTGCCAAAGCCCCAGCACCAGTCAGCACTGGTGAGGAGCTGGGATGGTGTGTGAGGACAATCAGAATCACAGCACAGTTTGGGTTGGAAGGGACCATGGAGGCCAGCTAGTCCAACCCCTGCACTGAGCAGGGACACCTTCCACTCCATCAGGTTGCCCAGAGCCCCATCCAACCTGACCTTGACATTCTTATGCATCACCTCTGGGCCTCAGCTGAACAACCAGGACTCGTTCAATCGGAAAGGCAGGCTTTAAACTCCACAATTTTCACTGCAAATAACAATCTGAGAGGTCCTGTGGGTCACATAGGCTGCCAGAGAGAATATTCACACAGATTGTGCGGTTTGGTAAAGCTGCTGTCAAGGGAAAAGCTACTCCAGGCCTTCCAAGTATTATTTTCAAGGGATTCATCCTTACTCCCAACAGACTATCTGTTATGAGGATTAAAAGCTAGAGAAATAGGACATAAGGAAAGCAGAAGATGAAAAAGTGGGACAGGCATATTCTTGACCTACTGCATTATCTAATTGCTCTGAAAATTAGAACATTCATTGAAGCCTCCGGTAATCATTTGTTAGGGGTTTTGGTTATTATGTGCTTTCTCTAAATATTTCGGTATATGCTATAGTTTTCACCCCCACTTTCAGGGGTTATAGGAAAAGAAAGGTCTCCATACAGAGTGACATCGCAGCCAGCATGGGAAAAAAAAAAAAAATCTCTGCAGCGTGGGAAGATTGAATTGAATTTAAAAAAAAAAAATGAAAAAAAGTTTCTGACTCAAGAAAAAGGGGCTGAACTGCTTTTGCCATGAGAAAAGGAACATAGAGAAAGGGATAAAGGAAGGAAAGGAAGTAGGACAGAGCTCACTGGGGAGCCCACCAGCCAACTCGACGAGCCAGTACTCTGGTGCAAGGGCAGCAGGGGTCCGGGACCCAATTTGCTATCCCCAGGGGGTCTCATGCCCTAGCTCTGATGGGGTCAAAGCCTTCCTCATCTAATCCTGAAAAAGTTCAAATCTGTGCTCGTGGGGAGATTTCTTTGATAGAATCTGAGAAAATACTCCATGTCTTGAAGGAGAGAAGGGACAATCCTTCTGGTTGAAAACTGTGGGTGATGTCCTCTAGAATGCTCTTGCTCAGTGATGGGAAGCGCGTTACCAGTAAGATGCTGTCAAAGTGGGAATTCAGAGAAGAGAGAGGACTCAGGCAGACTGTCAGAACTGAGCTGCCTCTGCCATCTGGCTCAGAGACAAAGCAGATACCATGGTACATCTGCAAATAAGGCAAAAATAAGCAGAAGGCTTTTTTTTTTTAAATGCATGTGAAAAAGTCTTAACTAGAAAGAAAACAAAAAGACAGACATGACTAAGGAAAAATCATGAAATACAGTAGGTCTGAAAGCTTCAGTACAAGAGCATTTTTCAAGTCAGACTGGCCAACATATTAAGAAATCCTGCAGAGGGACTGGGTTTGTTTTAGCAGAAGGGACAGGAGGGAAAATAAACTATTTGTGATTCTGGGAAACATCAGAGATCTGTTTCGTGGTGCGTGAGGAAAGGATGTCAGGTCCTTGGGTCATTTGAAAGACCTCAGTGCTTTTTCTGGAGTACTCGGCTCTGACAGTCCGGGGAAGTTATTCCTCTTCTTGAGCAAGGATTTATCGGGGAAAAAAATGTAAAGAACAGCACTGCATCCAGCTCCCTGTTCTCCAAAAAGCTGAGTGTTTCCAGGAGAGATACAACATTGCTTAGTTGCCCACTGCATCCCACCTCTCCACACCACTCCACGCCAGCCTGGTGGCTGCATCTTGGACCTCGCAGAAGTTACTCAACCGCTCAAGTATTTAAGTAACAGAAAAGTACACGTGACAGAGGAAAGGTTACGTGAAGGCATTTTTCATCACCAGCTCTGTTTACCTGTCCAGCACTTCTTCCTGTACTTCACTCCCCTAACTGAATCCTGTCCTAAAACAACCTCTGTTTTTTTGGTTTTGCTTTTTTTTTTTTTTTTTTAAATCTTCCACCCAAGTCACCCTGCTGATTTCAGCATGCAGGAAGAAACCACTCGATGCAAGCAACAATCATGAAATCAAGCTTGAAAAGTTTAGATTGAACTATGGAAAATTGCACTCGTGACTCACTCTGCCCAGTGACTCCTCGTTCTAGGATGCTGAGTGCTACAGCTCTGCTTGGAGATGGATCTTTGCATGTGAGCGCACTAGGAAGGGCAGCACAACACCATCTCTCCGCCAAGAGGAGAGAAAACCTGCAACTCACCTCGGCGTAACAGGACAGGGAAGTGCAGCAGACCTGACTTCTTCCCAGCATCCGGCTACGTTTCAGACTCTGCAAAATCTTGGAATCCCATCAGATCAGTACTGTCCAGAAAGCAGCCTGCACGTGCATCCTAAGAGCTGAGCAGTTCAGGCCAGCTGCTCTGAGTTTATCCCTTTGGAGCACCCTGGCAGCACAGCAGTAGTTGGGAGAGGGGGAGAGCTGGGCAGGCGAGGGATTACAGCGTAGGACATGCGGTGGAGTATGTTAAATCACACACATGGAAAGAGAGGATTCATCAAAACAAACCAGAAAAACAAAATTTAAAAATTTTTAAAGAGTGAGGAAGGGCTTGTGCAGCCCTTCCAAACCCACAAAGCAAACAAACATGCCTAAGCCTTCACAGCATGCCCCAGAGCAGGGCTGCATGCACGGGTTTCCCAGCAGCAGGGTCCTGTGCAAAGCGGTGCTTCCCAGCAGTGACTGGGAAAGCAAGAAATGCATCGTTCATCTGTAAAGGCAGGCAGGGTGGCAGGTCACCCAGTGCTTCCAGAGCAGCTGGGAACAGGGGGACACGGTGGCAACCACTCTGCAGAGCAGGGAGGGAGCGCCCAAGCACCGTAAAGCACAGCAGTGGGGATGGGAGGTGGGAAGAAGGAAAGTGCTTTGCCAGCTTTCACAAGAAGGGAATAAAAATGACAAAATGAGAGCCTTAATTGCAGAGTAGAGACCTACCGTCCCCTCTGCTCCCCACCCCCGGAGGGATGTGCCACACAGATGTCTCTGGCTGGGGCGGTTGCCAGCAGGGCTTTGCAGAGACTGTGTCTCTGGATGAGGGCTAGGCACCAGCAGAGAAATAATGGCTTTTACGCGCATGGTTACGGCAATTGCGGCTGCAGCTTTGTGTCTGGGAGCTGCTAGAAGACAGCTTGTTCCCCCTGTTCCCCGTCTAGGCTTTGCGAGGAAGATGGGGGCATTATGACGGGCTGGATAACAGATGAGGAAAGAAAAGACTGATGAGTGAAAGCACAGATTTGACATTGGAGGCGAAGGTGATGGTATCCCCATAACACACAGGCATCACATCTGCAGGCAGAGTTGCTGGGAAACAAGAGAGCCAGAGGCAGCGGCTGCAGGGGGAGGAAAGTAGCTGAGGCCACAGCATCACTACATCCTTCCTTGGGCATTTTCTTCGGTGCCTGGAGGAAGGTCGCTGTCATGACAGTGGGAACTGTGATCCTCAGTACTGTTCAAGCAAGACAGATCACTCACAAGAAGCAGCACCTCAGCGGCCCCAGGGTGCGTGAACTCATCGATTCATGGAAACACAGGATGCTTTGGGTTGGAAGGGACCTTAAAGGCCATTGAGTTCCAACCCCCTGCCATGGGCAGAGACACTTCCCACTAGCCCAGGTTGCTCAAAGCCTCATCCCTCTTTCAGCAGGGAGCATGCAGGCAGGCATGACCCACCCTCTCAAACACAAGCCAGCCCTCGGGGTCTGGGGGTGTCCCTGGGTCACTCCCCCCAGGCACCGTGCTACCCTGAGCCTAAGCCTCAAAGGGGAGGGAGTGCTGCCATGCTTTCTCCGCCTTGCCTTTAGCATGAGAGGAGGTGGGCTCATGTACTAATGAATTAATTTTATTCTGTTGTGGAACAGAAAAAAAAAAAAGCAAAGGAAGTGTTGTTGCATGTCCCCCCGACACTGACATATTTTGGAATGATGGCGAACTGAAAACATTTGGCTCCAAATGAAGTGAAATGTTTTATTAGGTGGAAAACAAATAATTTCCCTTGGGCAGCATTTTCTACAGAAGCCAAAGGAATCAGACAAAACAGGTGGATTCCCAAGGGAGTGGAGACTGTCCAGCAGGCCCTATTCCACAGGGCAGAGTAGCCCCAGTAGTGGTCGTTCATCATGTCCAAGGGAGTCCCAAGCTCAAACTTCACATAGGTGAGCCAGAACATGTACCTTTACCTGCCTTTGGTACCCTTCCTGTTAGAGGATCCCAGTCACCAAATCATCAGATGTGCTCCCTGTGTCTTTCAGGCTTCTCTTTGGAAGCCATGCCACCACTTCAGTCCCAACACCCAATGGAGACAGCACAGCACAACAGCCCAGTGACTGGGCATCTGTCTTTGCAGAAGAAGGCTTGGACATGGGGCTCTCACACCAAAGGGTCTTCTGCCCTAGTGAATAGACTGGAAAATCTGATGGTAACTGGAAGCCAGTTCTGCTTAATATCCCAGCATGAACAGCATGAAACAGTAAAGGGCAAAAAATAGGGCAGTCTACATTTTGGCCATAGATAGCTGGAACAATCTGCATATTTTTACCTAAACTAATCAATGATTTTAAGCAATCAGGTACTGCAATCTTTGCCAAAAAGAAAAAAAAAACAAACAATAACAAAACAAAAAAACCCCTAAATCTGCTAAAGTGGAGCAAAAAAGGAACATGCTCATATTTCTGTTTTTTCTCTCTCTTACAGCGTGGCATTATTTATCCTTTCCTTTAGTCAGTGACCAAGATACCTACATGTTTTGTGGACCACATACAACTTTGTCAGCAACCTTTGAACATGGCAAATCAACCGTGTGGCAGAGCCCTCAGTGGTGCGGTATCAGGCAGATGTGCAATGCTCCCAAAGAGACGGGAGCAAAGCTTCCTCTGTTCCGCTGACAAGTGGGATCAATGAGGGTGCTGTGAATGCCAGAGGAAAGGTCAACCAGATCTTGCATAAACGGCATCAAGGTCCTTTTGTGTCAGCAGTTAGCGCCTCCAAAAATGACCTCACGACAAGGTTTTCGGAGAGAGGGGTTCTGTACAGATTTCTAGCTTCCTTGACGCAAGTGCTTGCAACACACGCTGACTGACCGCGCTCTCCTTCAGGGCCAGTTTATGCTTGTTTTCATATTCTTTCCAAAATGTCTCACTGGGGTCATGGGAAGTGCTATGCAGCCAAGTCAAGTGACAAGCATCAGAGTGCTGTCAGTGTATGAAAGCAAAACCAAATTTTCTGGGAAGGAATTAGAGAGTCTAATGACTGACCTAATCCAAAACACTTCCAGAAAAAAAATTGCAGCTGGTAAAGGAGAGAAGCTAGAGGTTTTCACCTCCAGTTACTCCCCAAGGTGGAACTCCTCAGCAGCCCAAAGACAAAGCCAAACACAGCAGAGACAGCAACAGGACAGCCAAAGCAGCAATCTGGCACCAGAATATGTTACTGCCAGACTAGACTGACTAGTCCATAACTTCTAGCGCAGCCTGAGACAAAGCCACCTCCCCGTGTTGCCTTGGCCATCTGGATAATCAGGAGAACAGGTGGGTTTATTGTACTTCCAAACCAGTCACGACCAAACACCTCACAAGCTGTACTGTATTCCCACCCCTGCGAGACAGAAAGGTTAACATCATCCCCGCTTTGAAAATAAGGAGCCAAGAATAGGTGAAATAAAACCACTTGCCCAAATTTGCACATCAAACCAATGGCAGAGCAGCCAACCCAAAGCCAGCTAACCTGTCCCTAGGTCAGGACTTGAATCCTTCACACCTCTCTCCCAGCTTGACCTGAGATTTGAGCTAGAAGGTAAATACTGATGGATGGGGGTGAGTTTGGCATTTATCTTGTAGGATTGCAGTTCTGGGAATTCACCTCCTTAAGGTCTCAGTCTCTGTTTATTTACAGGCAGCAAACCTGCAGCACGGAGAAACTAGGTGTCCCACAGCCAGTACCATTCCAATACCCTAGGAAGCCACTGGGGAATGAAGGTGGTAGGTATGCCACGGCTTTAAAGCCATAACATTTCAGCATTAATGTCAGTCTGGAATAGGAGAAAAATGCATAGAATTGGGTCATGGGATCTCTTTAGGCAATCGTTAAACTTCCTTAGAGGTTTCGGTTCTCCTGGATGGGCTTTCTTGAAGCACTAAATGTACCTGGGACCAAATTCCCAAGAAAGGAACATCTCCTGAACGTAGAAAGTGCTAGCACTTTCCTTGGTTGCTGTTTGAGCTTCAAACTTGTTCTGTAGAGACAGAACACAACAATATCTTAAAGGCTACAGAACATTTTTCTGTCTTGCAAAGACTTTTAGAAATGGGCAAACATGTTCTGTGCTTAGTCTCCACTGATCAAACCTCCAGAGCCTGCATACAAGTAAACCCCAGTCCACATTGTATTTTATACAGCAATAAAAGCAAGGGCTAGCTAGGAGTACAGGGGTTGTCATGACGTCTCCAGCCACATCTACTCAAAATCTCCGTAACAATAAGGTGGAAATCGGATCTCGGGCTAGCTGAATAATAGGATGCCCTTTGTGTAGACGTTTTCAATAGCTTAAAATGTAATTTCAAATAGCCATAAAAGGATTTGCACTTTTCCTATGAAACAGAAATCCTGTAAAATTTCATTTCAGAAAGACTGATACACGGTGTTTCCAAAATATTAGATGGAGCCCAGAACTTCAGTAGCTGTTGAGTAAAAATAGTTGGCTTTTTTCCCCCCAAGATCACTGCTGCTCAGCACTGAATAGCGACAGCAATTAAAGTTTGCCAAACCACATATGTTTCCATGAAACATTTCTGCTTCAACACATCATACGCATTTTCTAACTGCATCATCTTTGCTGAAGCATTCCTACCAAACTCTCTTCAGTTCTGCTTGCTCCCCAAATTACAATTTCTCCTCCTACAGGCTACATGAGAGTTGTCATTGAGACCTTCTCAGTGCAGATCCTTTGAGCAGGCAGATGGACAGTCCAATTCCCTCACCGCAGCATCAGCTGTAGTGAATCACGCACACATGCTGCCTTAACCCATTTGTTGTGGTACTCAGAAACCCAGTAAATAAACAGCAGTGGCTCTGCCACTCTTCCTTAGTTACTGCGGAGTCCACACCTAGCCTAGGTAGGTGCTTTTCAGAGGGGAGCCGCAGAGGTGAGCTTTGTTTTGGAAACAGGCACCAGGAAAGTCCATAAAAGCACAGGACGGCTAAGAGAGAAAAACACATTCCACCTAACCTCAGATGACTGGCTGTCCTTTGTGTCCAACAGGCTGTGCTGAACAGAGCCAGCCTAGAGCCTGGAGTATTCAAACAAAAAACACGAAGCAGTGCATTGAGAGACTACAAAAAGCAGCTATATATATGAAATGTCATTTCTGCATCCTTTTACAGCACCATCTAGGAACGCACAGTACTTGGTACAGCCACAGTGTCAGGACTGTTGAGCTCTCACAGCACAGCAGACATCCTAGAAGATGCTCTGAAGGTGCCTTCCAACCCAAACCAATGGTTCTATGACTCTTGGACCCAAGCGGCCTGGATTAGCTGTACTAGGTGCATTTAAATCCATGTGTAAATGCACTGAGGATGTTACCGTGGTTCATGACGGACCAGGGAACGGCAGGTTTACTGCCCTGCACCCATCTGCACAACCCCTGTATCAGGCGCCACGTTTCATCCCGCAGAAGGGAGACAGGCGCCACGAGAGATTTGTCTTCCACACATTCTAACTTGGAAGAGTTAAAACAAAAAAGGGCCTCTGCCCCAGCTGCATAAATAAGAACATTTCCACGCAGAACAGGGCTGCAATGGAGGTTAGATAAGCAAGGCCTTGGCAGAAGGAAAAACAAACAGAGCCAGTCCCTGCTACGCCCACCGAGAAGCAGCTTGTTTTGCCATCAGCTGCTTGTCACACAAGGCTCACAGGCAGGCAAGACCAACTCAACAATGTTTCTGTGAGCCCAGCCAGGAGGAGAAATGGCTCCTGGCTAGGATTAGCTCAAGCTGGATGTTCCCAGTGTTGGGACAGGAGGACAAGGCTACAGCTGGTCCAGGCAGCTCAGCAGGAAGATGTTCCCAGCCCTGGGCAGAAGGCTCACCCGAAGGCCACCTGGTTCCTACACAGCGTGTGAGTTGAGAGCAGGTAGCTGGTTTAATCAGACCATGCAAGTTCATGGCAGTCCTCACTCCCCTCTAAATAACAGCCCAGCTGTTAAAGAAAGATGGGGATGAACTTTTTAACAGCACCTGTAGCAACAGGACAAGGGGTGATGGCTTTAAACTAACAGAGGAGAGGTTTAGATATAAGGAAGGAATATTTTACGCTGCGGGTGGTGAAACACTGGCAGAGGTTGCCCAGGGAGGTGGCAGGTGCCCTGTCCCTGGAAACACTCAAGGTCAGGTTGGATGGGGCTCTGGGCAACCTGATGGAGTGGAAGGTGTCCCTGCTCACTGCAGGGGTTGGACTAGCTGGCCTCCATGGTCCCTGCCAGCCCAAACTGTGCTGTGATCTTGGCTCAGGCAGTGGAGGTAAGCTCGGGTTCTTCTGCTGAGATCCCAACACTAAGCTGAAAGAAAGAGGTGTATGGGACCTAGGCAGCTGTCAGAGCACTCACCTCCCCACACCTCTCCAAGTGATCCTGGAAATCTAGGGTAGTGTTTCAGCACCCTTGCAGAAACAACACTTTTTGCAGCCCCTCCAGGACACCCTGGCCTTTCCGCTGTGGGGAGGCTAGCTGATGAACAGCTTCTTGACTGAAGGGATGATTCAGACACAGCTCTGGTGAGAGGAAACTCTGGTGCCACGGCAGCAGTACAGAACACAGGGTCTCTGTTTGCTGCTTGAATCTCCTCTCCCCTCCCGCACCCCTCTCAGCTCTCTCCCTTTAATTTTATTCCCAGAGAGCCCAAAGATTGCTTTTAACAAAGAGGTTGAGTCATTTCCCAGCCCTGATGTGCCATGTACCAAATGCTTCGAATGACTGATGTCTTAAGAAAGAATCCAGCCTGTTCCCTCGCTGCACTTCTTAAAGCCACTGAAATGAAGCAATTATACTCAATTGCTGTGACAAAGAACGAGAAGTCCTGTCATTATCACAGCTTCCCCTTGGAAGAGGCGGTGGGTGAGAAGAGGAAATACATGAGCAGTGTCAAAACAAGAACAGGCTGATGCATGCCATGAGCTGGCACCAGGTAGCTGCCACCACACCTGGGGCCAGCACTGGGCTCTCTGAACAGGCTCTGGAGGGGCATTAGTGATGAACTGGGCTCCCCACAACACGCAGCCATGGCTCGGCAGGGCATGGCATAGCCAGCACCGCCAGGACAGGCAAAATAGTGCTTCATAAAGCATGACTCTGGAGTTTCAACCCAACACCTGCTTCTACAGGGACAAAACGCTTTCAGACAGCTGCCAGGTAACCATCGTATGAGGCTACAGGACATTTCTTCCTGGCTTTATGTCCACTGCAGGAGAACATGAGTGCCTTTGGCTTTTATTCCCTCCCATACATAGTCCCCTAAGGGATGCTGAAGGTAGACAGAGGGATGGCCACACCTATGATCCATGGGTGACACTGGTATCCGGTGTGGATGTTGGCAGGGCAGTGCAGTTAGCACCTTGCTGAGCACTTCCCTGGCTACCTCAAGCAACCAAAGCCACAGAGCACAACCTCCCTCACCCTGCTCCCGATATCCATCCCCACAACTCTCACAGCCTTGCTCATTCACCAATTTCTCACGCACATCACTGATGGGCTGTGGCTGGGATGGGAGGATGCTGGGCATGCTCCAGCATGCGTTTTCACGTGCCTCGTGGTGCGATAGGTCCTTTCATGGGAACAAGGAGGGGAGGCAGCAGGCAAAGTGGCTGCCAGGAGCACGGCTCTCCCTCTGCTCTCTACTCGACAAGGGACTCACATGCAGCAGTTTGGGAACCTCCAGCTTTGTTCAGCCATTGTGTGGGGCTGACAGACAAAGGACAAGTAGAAGAGACAAGGGAAGTGGACAAGTCCAGACTCTCAAACCTGAGCTTCCTCTCACATCCTCTTGTGTCTGAATGTACTACTAATATTTAGAAGAACTTGGATATTGTCACGAGTTTCAAAAAGTGACACAGGCAATCTTTCACCAACCTGACCTCTCCCTTTGCAGGGGGGTCAGACCACTCCAGCTTTTACCTTGCTACTTTCCCACCCCATTTTTACTGCCCTCATATTCTGCTACTCCCTACCCTCCTCCTATCTTTTCACAGCCTGCATCTCTTCCAACTCAGAGACTTATGAAATGCAGGGACCAGTTATGCCCAAGCCAAGCACTCTCCATCCCATGGCTAAGGCTCTCCCTGCTCCTCTCTCATGAGCCCAGCAAAGCCCCTGACGGCCGTCTCCAGCCCCCACCCCAGCCAGCACGGACACGTTACACACCAGTACAACCACCACCAGTCACCTCTCCTTGTCCTTTGCTTTTTTTAAGCTCAAACTAACACAATACAACCATGCAAGTCCCAGGTGTCCCCCTCTTGTTAGCTGCTGTGATTTGCTAAGGCTTGGTCCTGAAAGCCAAAGGCCAGACAGACCTCATCTCTCCCAGCCGTCTCCCTGGGCCCAGCCTTCAGACTGCTGGATGGGTCCAAACAAAACAAACTGGTAATCAGCCTTGGGCTTGAGCCTGCCCTTTTACTGACTCAGTGCTTTACAACGCTGAAATAGAAGGAGAATAAAGGCACGGACCTATGCTTAGGTGTCTGGAAAGTTAGTAGTAGTAGAAAGTTAGTTAGTAGATTGGTAGTGTTGGCAGGAGTCTGACTTATTTATAAAGTCAGCATGTACTCACATTTACAGGTTTGAACGTAGCCTATATCCCTTGGATGAAACCCATGCACACCTTCCCAGCCACAAAGGACAGTCCCAGAGAGCAGCTCTTGGAGGCATTTTGTGGTTTTTAGCAATACAAAAACCCCGGGACAAAAGTCACTATCGCTCTAGGGCAGGGTCACGGATCCAGCCTTGCCAAAACCACAGCGAAGTTTTCTTTAAAGATGAGCACTTCTCTCCCCAGAGCGACTCCCTGCCTCAGGCACCAGTGCCTGTCAACTCATTTCTCTGTTGTCATCTCAAAGGAGGAATAACAAGTGAAAACCACAAACCAGGGCAGCCTGGGAAAATTTTGACAGCCTGACAAAGGAAAGCAGAGGAAGTATCTACTTGTTTATACATTTTCAGATCTTCGAAGAAAGATTTCCCTGAAAAAAACCATCGTGACTTCCTCCAACCAGATGAAGAAAAGATGTCAGCTTGTATCTCATCAGATTTTCCAGTATAAAAGCTAAACCAAGCATTTAGGTGGATGATGCCATTCAGCGACAGCAATGTCCCTTTTGTGAAGCACAACCTGCATTTAAACACACAGACTCAAGTAAACCCACCAAAAGAACAGAGCGTACAGAAACCACAAACCACCCACTCAGCCTCACAGATGCAAAACAACTGAAGCAGAGGGGGAAGGGAGCCAGAGCACCACGCCTGGCTCAGGCAGCAGCAGCACGGAGGTGGGCGAAAGGCTGCAGCAAACACAGCCCCAGGCATGTGGTCCCCTCTGCCACCCCAGAGGCCCCTTTGGGAGATGCCCAGGGTCCCAGCTGCAAGACTGATGTGGGAAATGGAACAGAAAGCTTGGACAGGAATAGGAGAGATCTTAATAAAGGGTACAACAAGATTACACGTGATCAACGCAGGACAGAGCAAGGGAATTTCCCTTAGGAGGTGTTCAAGGCCAGGCTGGATGAGGCTTTGAGCAACCTGAGCTAGTGGGAGGTGTCCCTGCCCATGGCAGGGGGGTTGGAACTCGATGGTCTTTAAGGTCCTTTCCAACCCAAACCATCTTGTGATTCTATGATTAAGCCAGAAACCAAATCCTGATGAGGGTTGTCCAGCAGTGCAAGAGGCATCTGGAGAGGCTGGGAAATTGCCATTCATGGAGATACTCAGTAATCGACCAGATATGGCCTCAAACAACCCCATGTGGCTTTGAAGTTGGTCCTACTTTGAGTGGGTGGAAGGACCAGGTGATCTTCAGAGATCTCTTCCAACCCAAATTAGATTCTAGAGCAGTGTTTGATCACAAGTTACCATGAAGCATTGGAATAAAATAGGAGCCTGAGACTGGCTATTTACAGTATTTAGGAAGGGAACTGTGATTAGGGCGAAGAAATCAAAAGCAGGAAGATTTGGAAATGTTACTTTTTAAAATAAACACGATTAAATAGGCTTTATTGCAATTACAGGCAAGCCACGTGCCCAACATTCCTAATATTGCTGGATACATCCAGGGTGGGAAAGGCAGACTGAGGAGAAAAGGAGCAGCACCTTCCTCCACCTTCAAGATTTGTCTTTCCTTCCTACCATCCTGCTGCAAATCACAGAGGCAAGGGTCAAGCAGTGAGTCAAGCTGTGGGAGGAGGCAGCTCCTCGTCCCGCACCAGCAGGTTCTGGCAGACAGGAGTGACCTCTCCTGGAGACTGCCAACCCAGTTAGTCCTGGCTCCAGGGATGTCAGGAGCCCAACCACAGGCTGCAGTTGCCTCCATTTAACCAGAACATAAGAGACAGGCCTCCAGCAAACCTCTGCAGGCACCCCAAGTGCCAGCCAGCCACGTACCCCAGGAAACACACCTCGCAGTGGCCAACCTCCATAACACCACCAGTCTGTGGAGAAAGACATTTTTGTCAAGCAGGCTTGTCTTGTGTTTGGCACAAGCAGGATTACCCAACAATGAAGTGCTCTCTATTTCACCCATAAATACCGTGTTCTTTAAGCAGATGTTGGTCTAAAAGCTATTTAAATCTGCAGGGCATGTTCCCATTAACCTGCCATGGGAGCAGGCTGAAGTGCAGAAAGGTGACTGAAGAGAACAGTGACAATTATTAAAAATAGTGACCTAATTAGTCACATAATTATTTAACTGCAGAAAAACTGGAGTTGGAGGGGACCTCTGGAGGTCACCTCATCTAAGCTCCTGCCCAGAAGAGGTATGATCAGGTGGTCAGGTTGCTCAGGGAGTTGTCTGGTTCAGTTTTTAATACCTCCAGAGATGGAGATGCCCCTTTCTCTCTGGGGAACGCACGTATCTTTTTAGGCAAACAGACATATTCAAAACACAGTCCCACATTTGGCGAGATCACTGAAGGACAGTGATGGTTATGTGTGTACGGTGGAAGACAGTCTCTTGCAAAGTTGAATCGCCATGAAGGATGGTTACAGATCTGACTACCCAAGGGCCATGGTACATTCTCAGTTAAACACAATCCCTTAACATGAGGATGTCTCTAGGACCAATGTGACGGTTGGACATACAAGCAGGAGAGTATGTCACCTAATAGCAGAGAGGTGGCATCGCCTCGGTATACGGTGCCGTTGAAACAGCTGCAGAAACTACTGCGCTACATTGAAAGGCAAGCATGGGGTTGTATGGCGGTGTTCACAGTGTAAAAACAACACAGAAATTGCCAAGAGTTCAGGAAAGAGCTTCGAGAAAGATTCAGCATCTGGAAAACATACTTCTAGCATGAAACTTAAGAAGGTCAACCCAAGTTTATCCAAGAGAAGGTCAAGAAATGACTTGAGCACTGTCTGTAATTACCAGCACAAGAAGAAATGATTAATATTGTGGCTGTTTAATGAGGTAGAAAGAGAAAAAAAAAAAAAAGGAACATAATCTGCTGTGGTGGCTGGAAACAGAAGCCAAGCCAATTCAGATGAACTATAGGGAGCACTGGTTAACAAAAGCCATTAACCATTAGAACAATTGACCTAGGGGTGGGGTAGAGCTTCCGCAACTTGAGGTCTTGAACTGAAGACAAACCAGCCTTTTTTCAAAGGTACATTGTATCTCAAGAAATATTGAAGCAGAAATTATTGGGCGGGATTCATTGTCAGAACAGATAATCATAAAATTCTCTCCAGTCTTAAAAATACAAAAAGTGCCCAGGAAGAATGGCAAAGATGCTGAAAGGCATCAGAGCAAATTGTGCTGTGTTATGGAAGAGATTTTAATTACTGTTAGAAGTTACAAAAGCAAGTGAAATCTTATTTTTTAAAACCATAGTTTCTTTAAAGATGAAAAATTCAGGGATTCCTTCATGTAGCTGCCTATAATAGAAGAAAAGAGAAAGGACAGCTGTAGAAAACAGAAAAGAGGACACAGAAAAGTATTCCTTTTCTGCAAAACTTGAGCAATAAATCCAAAATGAAGCAAACCCAGACTAATTTTGGTGCAACTGAGAGCAGCACCTGGCCTCTCCTTCTAAACAAAGGCAGCAGAGTTTTCTACTCTCATAAAACCAAACGCAGAAAACAAAGGGGTAAAAATTACAGTCCTGAGATTGTTAAACACCTTAGGGTATGCTCTGCCCCGTTTTTGAGAGCTGGCCTCGTGCCTTGTGTTTTTGTGTCTCTGCAGAGGATTTGTGGGTGCAGATTACCACCAAACCAGGCACCGCGTGCTGATGCCAGTGATAACCCAGAGTCGCAGGCTGCACGGGGAAAGTCAAGTGGGCTGGCAGGGAATCGACTGGGAAGCACACTGTTGTGATGGGAAACCAGATGGTGTTTCGGTGCTGTTTTACTTTTGAGATTTCTGGGTTTGCTCGAATCTAGGAAACTCAAGAGGAGAGAAACCAGAAGCAGATGTAAACATACCTAACTAACAAACAAAGAGTTTGCACAACCCCCCTTGCGCACAGTCTGGGGAGAAACGTACCCTCAGCCCTGGCCACTGGAGCCACGTTGGGACCCAGAGCAGAGGAGCCGTGCTGTGAGCAAGGACACACGGACAGCAGGAGATTTACCAACGCAGCTTTGGGAAAGGAAGTAGGAACTCGAAACAGAATAATGCTTTACAGAAGATGTTTTTTTTCTAAAATAAATACAAAACAACCACCAGCTGGTTCTCATTTCAGCCTACAGATGAATAGATTTCAAGCAGAAAAGCAGCCGCAGATGCCTTGATGCTGCTCTGCAGGAAGCAGAGAGCCAACCATCTGCACCGGGCTCACCTCCGGGACTTCCAGCCCAGGAGGTGACACCACATCAGCTTGCCTGGAGCAAGGGAGCTGCACCCTGCCGATGCCTGGTGCTGCTTCTTCCCCAGCCCCTGGACGCATTGGCAACAGGACACAGCTGGGCTGCAGAAGCTGAAAGAAAAAGCTGTCCCTTCCTTTCACACCCACAGAGCTGCTCACGAGCCTGGCAAGGGTGGAGGGAGGTAGAAGAAGAGAGAGGGCTTGGGGCGGCTGCAGGAGGCAAGGCAAGGTCCCCTGCAGAAGTGGAGACAGGGTCTGCATTGGGCTCTCAGGGTTCTTTCAGGGACAGAAAGCAAAGCTGGTCTGCCAGTTACAGGTTTTACCTACTCAACTCCACGTAGTTTCTTGCAGCTTACAGGGAAAATGGCTTGAGGGCTGTAGGCTCTCAGGAAGCATGTCACCATCCTCCATGTGCAACCAACCTCCACATGCACCCTCCTCCCCATGCTGAAACCTCCCTGCCTCAGCAAAGCAAAGCAGTGCCCCCCAAGACCAGCTCTGCACTGGCTCTGCTATACTCCCTCCAAGAGTCTCTCCACTTGGCCTTCAAAACTTTTTTGAAGTTACATCCGAGTGACATCAAGTGACAATGACACATAGGAGCCCTGGACACAGTCCAACCAACCAAAACCAAGCACCCCCTGCCCCAGGACTTACTGCCTTTCAAGAAGCCACCATCCTCAGCCATGGGGGTCTGCCCAGTGGAGCAGCAGCAGCCTGGGCACCTTCAGCCGTGACACCAGTAGCAGGAAGCCAAGCAAGCAGTGAAGTGGCTTTACAACACGGCTGCATATTTCCTGCATGTCCAAGGACCACCCCTGTGCCAAGAAGGATGGCCTGAAGGCTAGAGCTGCTTTCATGACTTCAGCAGAGCCTACAAAATCCCCTCTCCGAGGGGGTGTTTATAAGGAAGCTGCACAAGCTAATTAGTTGCAGCAGGGCTCTCCTTTCCTTCAGCCCTTGAGGAGGAGGAGGAGGCAACAGGTGGGCTGAGGTAGGGATGGGGCACATGTGTGCATGATATGGAGGTAACCTCATCCTTTCTGGAGCCTAGCCCACCATTCCTACTTCATGGGACTCTTCCTGGGGCAGCTGGCTTTCGGGTTGTTTAGAATAGAATCATGGAATCACAGAACGGTTTGGGTTGGAAAGGACCTCAGAGACCACCCAGTGCCACCCCCTGCCTTGGGCAGGGACACCTCCCACTAGCCCAGGTTACTCAAAGCCTCATCCAGCCTGGCCTTGAACCCCTCCAGGGATGGGGCATCCACAGCTTCTCTGGGCAACCTGGGCCACTGCCTCACCACACACACAGGAAAACATTTCTCCCTAATATCTCATCTCAACCTCCCCTCTTTCAGCTTTTCAGTTTGATATCTGCTGGAGCTGGGGTCAAACAAGGAGAGGCAATGCAGGTAGGGATTAGCACAGTGGGTTTGTGGCAATCACAGTCTCTCATGAGGACAGGCTCCTGGGTTCTTTCCAGCTGTTCCCACCCATGCTACAGCCAGTGTCCTTTAGAGCTGAGCCTCCTGGGATGGACGCCAGGTGAATTTGTATATAAAACACATCCATCCTTTATATAAACAGATATTGGAGTAAGGAACTCTGTACCACAATTAACATATCCGCAGGTCAGCTAGAGTCCTTGCTACGATTGCAAATGATTACTCAAGTACAGTTCTGCACATCAAGGAACGTGCATTTTAAACATCTGTAATTATGAACAAATACATCCCTACATGAGCAGCACACACACCCCTCCATACTCCTGTATTATCATTGCCCAGAGAAGCTGTGGATGCCCCATCCCTGGAGGGGTTCAAGGCCAGGCTGGATGAGGCTTTGGGCAACCTGGGCTAGTGGGAGGTGTCCCTGCCCATGGCAGGGGGTGGCACTGGATGGTCTCTAAGGTCCCTTCCCACCCGAACCATTTGATGATTCTGTGATTACATGGTTACATTTACCTTGTGCTCTCTCCTGGGCAACAACCTCCTAAAAGCCTGCACACTTTCCAGCCATCCTGTTCCTAGGGCAGCCTGGACTTTCTAGTTAATGGCACATCAGCTGCTTGTGACAAATCAAGAGGACTGATTAGCTTCTTATGATTCTGGAAAAGCAGGTCATGGTTTCTTTGGGGCTAAATAGTCCCATTTCTCTGGCTGTTCCTGCCACCGAACAGCTACCTGGCACAGCAAGCGGCCAGCCCTGGGGAGGGAGAGGGGCAGGAGGAAGGCAGGAGGAGCAGGCAGTAATCCTTGCGCTTGTTTAGAGCTGGACTGAAAACAGGGGCTCTTTAACCTGTTTCACTGTAAGAAGCCTGCGTAATTCAGACAATCTTTTACCAGTAAGTTGCAGCTACAAAGGAAAAACCCCACAGCCTTAAAAGGTCTCTTGAAGCCCATCCAAACCAATGTTCTGTCCAAGCGCCCTGCACGGAGGGCGGAGGAGGAAAGGGTGGAAAGCAGATGCTGGAGGCAGCCCTGGCCTGGTGGGGAAAGCGCAAAGTTTGCCCCCCGCCTCCAGGCTGTGCCCACCGCTGGGACAGCGTGTTCGAGCGCTCTGGGCTCAGGGCACGGGGCAGTCCTGTGCTGACTCATTCTGTACTACAGCTCTCAGCACACGCGCACACCGTGTACTGCCTCCACCTTGGGAATTGACTTCTACAGAGGGAACTGCGGGAAATGATGATGCCAGACTGCAATGCAAGCCTTTTAAGAGAAGTTCTGCCCCTGGTTTTATGCAAGTGGCCCAAAACCAAACCCAAACCTTAAGTGCATTTACAAAAACAAAACAAAACAACCCCCCAAAAAAACCCCAAATCCCCCAAAATACAACCCCCAGATACACAGACATTGCTCTCTTGGCTGCTCAGGTAAGACCTCCCCTTTGTTTCTGGAACCCTGTGGGTATAAGGAGTTGACACTCTCCACCAGTCTCATATCTTCCAGCCTCATTTCTGCTTTTCTCTCCCTTTCTTCCTTAAGCCCCGGCTTGCTTCCTCCTTCCTTCTCACAGTCTGCTCTCGGCATTTGCTCAGCACAACAGCAAAGGCAGCGACCTTCTGCAGAAGATGATGTAGTCCAGGGTGAACTCTGGCAAAGCTGATCCTCTTCTCATCTGGCCTGTAGAGTTTCCCCATGAGCACTCGGTTCTAATTCATCAACGACCACTTTTAGATGTGCAGAGATACAAACCTCCCTTAATTTCAAATGTTAAATTCAGAACATAAATTCAATGTGTTGAATGCCCCCATCCCGAGGTGAGGACCAGCACAGGTGACAGCATACAGCTGAGCTAAGACGCCAAAGATGGGTTCATTCTCCAGTCAAAAAGCACTGTGATGCTTTTAGTAGCCATGCAGGTGCCCAAGCTGTACTACATAACAGACCTATCCAAACTGCCCTCCACGGCAAACCTGCATCAGAGTAAATCCATCTCTGCAGTGAGGAGGAATGGCTGTGAGCAGGCGGTTGGCACTCCAGGCATCTCCAGGAGCCGGGTGCATTTACAGGAGACAGATGGGATTTTTCCATTAAAGATCCACCTAGAAATCATGGGGGAAGCCTAGGCAGGGAAAAGAAGCATGGTGACATTCAGCAGACCCAAACTCTTCCACCTTTGCGATAAATGAATTTGTCTAGAGGCAGCGAGCAGAAGCATCCCAGCTCCCTGCAGCAGAGTGAGTCATCCTCTAGTTTAAAGACTTCCCCACTCGACAGCCAAACACGTCTGTGGAAACAGAATGACACAGAATGGACAGGAGTTGGGAGGTCAGGGCTGACGTTTGGTTTTTGCCAGGACTCTTATGCAAACCAGTTAAAGGGTCTGTATTTCACTGGGAAAGTGCAACTGCCTCACTGGTGTCGAGAGGATGTCACGCAACTGGGAAGTCACCTTGATTGGCATTTTTCAGGCAACAAATGCACAGGTCACGAGGCACTGACGGTGCACTGATGGAAGTCAACAAAATCCAGGAGGATGGTCTCATCAGCCTTCAAAACTGTAATAATTAGAAACATGTTCTACCTGCTTGCCTCCAGCTGAGTCTCCCTTCCTCTCGCAGAGCCAGTGTTAGGACCAGGCTTTACCCTTTCAAATAACAAAGAAACCGGAACTTAACAGCATTGTGTCATCTCCCATATCAGCCTGAAATGTTTATCGGGACTGGCAAAACACACGGATTCTGCACATCAGGAAATATAAAACTGGGTCCCAGGTGGCAGGAGACAGAGAGAAAAATGAACGAGTACCATTGTATTCTTGGTGAAGTGCAACGGTTTCCCTCAGCATAGCAAAGGATTTATCATTGTTCTGCTGATGCTTGGCTGGGATCATGGATCCAGAAATGCCTCAGGTGTCACACACTCAGCAACACTTGCTTGTGACCCCCTTCTGATCTGCGTTCCAGATGCCTGGTTTGGAATACAAGAGATACCCACAGATCAAGAGCGGATCAAGTGATGTTCCAAGTCACTCTGGCAAATGTTGGAGGACAGAAAGACATCACGAATGCAGCAATATTTTTCTAAATTTCTCCTCTATCAGGCCCCAAGCTCTCTCGTGCTACCTTCCATCCTTCTGTTGGCTTTTTTTCCCTTTCCTGCCACCCCTTGTCCAGGGAAATCAGGCAGTAGGCCACCACACATATTTTAAAATTTATTTTGAACTGGTGAAAGACGACAGCCCCAGAGCCCGAGACAGGGCAGCAGGGCAAGCTGCCCAGATACTGCCCATTACCAAAATGCCTTCAGGGAAGGGGGAAATTTAATCTTCATGTTCGCTTCCCTGGGAATGCCAATGAGCGTTCAGTGCGGCATTTTCTAAAATACAATAACGAAACCTTGCACAGTTTACGAACTCGGCAAAGATCGTGAACTCACCAGAGACCACCGAGCAGCCAGGAGATGACTGTCAGCGAGGACTTTTGGACACAATGAGCTGAGGTCACGTTCTAAGTGGTGACTCAATAAATGAGAGGCTCTCTAGCCTTTCTGCCAACCTTGTTTCTTGCCTCCTAATGATTGCTAAATTGAATCTGGAAACATCCGCGCTGATGACAGGAACAGGAGCTCTGATTCCTGGGAACAAGTGCTGGTGACGGGGGAATCGCTGGTTTTAGCAGAGCACTGATTCCTGGGCTCTGCTCCACCAGATGATTGTTTCCTTATTTTGTCCCCAAAATCCCCCGGGCAGGGGAACATGCAGTAGAAGCACACTCAGTTATTTTTTCAGAGACTTTCCCCTCTGGGCTGTCAAAGGAGCTGGCGACTAGCCCACTCTTATTCTGATAAATGCTATTTGCAACTAAAAATGGATTAAAATAGACCTCTGAAAGCTTGGCTGAAGAGGAACAAGCAGTCTTGTTCAGAGATGCCATTAGCAGAAAGATGTGGAGAGGGCTATTCTGAGAGCTGCTTATTTTTGGGCTTCACCCCACTTTGTCATTTGCCCAGACCAAAGCAGAATAAGGAGATTATAATTAGCAATTAGGGCACTGTCAATGGGAGCAGCAAACAGACCCCGGCCAAAATTCAAACTCGGGTTCCTCTGGTTCTTCATCTGTTCCCCTCCTGATATATAAGTTGGGTACTGACCTGTTGGAGAGTAGTGCAGGGGAGAGGGACCTGGGGGTCCTGGTGGCCCACAGGATGACCATGAGCCAGCACTGTGCCCTCGTGGCCAAGAAGGCCAATGGCATCCTGGGGTGTATCAGAAGGGGGGTGGTCAGTAGGTCAAGAGAGGTTCTCCTCCCCCTCTACTCTGCCCTGGTGAGACCGCATCTGGAATATTGTGTCCAGTTCTGGGCCCCTCAGTTCAAGAAGGACAGGGAACTGCTGGAGAGAGTCCAGCGCAGAGCCACAAAGATGATGAAGGGAATGGAGCACCTCCCTTATGAGGAAAGGCTGAGGGAGCTGGGTCTCTTTAGCTTGGAAAAGAGGAGACTGAGGGGTGACCTAATTAATGTTTATAAATATGTGAAGGGTGAGTGTCAGGAGGATGGAGCCAGGCTCTTCTCTGTGACATCCAGTGATAGGACAAGGGGCAATGGGTTCAAGCTGGAACACAGGAGGTTCCACTTGAACATGAGAAAAAACTTCTTTACAGTGAGGGTGACAGAGCACTGGAACAGGCTGTCCAGAGAGGGTGTGGAGTCTCCTTCTCTGGAGACATTCAAAGCCCGCCTGGATGCGTTCCTGTGTGATCTGATCTAGGTGTTCCTGCTCCGGCAGGGGGATTGGACTAGATGATCTTTCGAGGTCCCTTCCAATCCCTAACATTCTGTGATTCTGTGAGTTACAAGCTGGGTGGCAGGGATAGGGCAGGGTCTCCAAAAGCTCATCCTGCTGCTCTGAGACAGCAGCTGACAACAGCACTGGGAGTGTTGCCCCACACTGCACCAGTGCATGGGAAATTCTCATGTGCCCTTCCAGACGTTAGGGTACCCGGCTCAATGGCAAGGTTTAAGGTGCACCATGACTCAAGACCTTTGCTGTCGTTGCCAGTTTTCTACAGTCTCCAGACTCCTTCTAGGCTATGGGGGACTGCAGCATGCCTACATGACCAGCCTTTGCTTCTCATTTGACATTTATTAGTTAAAAAGAGATTTATATTACAAACAAGGAATTAACAAATTATACCTGTGTATATAATGAATCAAAAATGAATGTAAAATATTTTCCCTTGCAAGCATCATGTGTAACTGTAAGGAGCTTGTAATAAATTAAATCCTTACCTTCCTCCTCCAGATATTTGCCAAAATGATCCTGTGCACAGTCGTCTTTTTGATCCAGATTTGCAGCATGTGGATCGTTGCACAGGAGTTCCTGGTCCTCTGCTCCATTGACTGATCTATTAGGATCCTTCCAAACAGACTTTCTGGACTGAAATCTCCTTCTTTTTTTTTTTTTTTTTTTTAATTTTTTTTAAATGGATGCAGAAGAGTGAGCAGTAGAATAATATATTGTCATGCACATACTCCAAGTCCAGGGAATCACGGCCGAGATGAAAAGTAGATGTAACATCCAGTCTCCCTGCTTAGCAATCCACGTTAACCCCTGTATAACAATTAAGAAATACAAAATGCCATTATTTTTCCATTGCTTTTCAGTTAACTGGAATGAACTTACAAAGAGGCATGGTTCATACAATGGGTAAATACAAAGGGGTGTTTCAAAACCTGCTCGGCCCCCCTTGTGATAACTATTGCTGATACGCTGAGGATGCTTCAGTGTTCATCCTCTTTGACATTTTTGTCACCTCCTGAAGTCAGTGTGTGACTGTGGACCACGGCAGGTCTCAGAGCAGTCCACAAACTGACTTTCTGAAGGGATGCTGCCGTAGCCACTGGCTCTGCTGGGATTGTGTGATTTCCATGGGCATTTTCTGCTTCTTGCTTCTTCCTACTGTTTGGCTGGAAAAAAAAAAAGTGACACCGAGGTTTCACGTCACCAATAATAAGCTTTGTGTTGTGACACAGAATAGCTGAAGCCATGTAATTAAGAACAGTAGTAAGAGGCAGACAAACCGAAATTATATTGTAGCACCTGATTTTTGTGACGGAGATTCTAGGAAAAGCTTCTCAAGGACAAGATTATCACACATTTTAGAAAACAAACAAACAAACAAAACCCAAACAAATCTGTAACAAATAACTCCTGCAACCTTCAGCTAACACAAACAGATGAGTTACCCCTCCAGCCCTCAGACCATCAGCCACCACCATGAGAAAAACACCCTGGTGTTTCTCTTTCAGCGAGGCCCCTGCATTCCCAGACTAGCTCCTCCTGAGATGAAGCTGCTACACAGTCATGATTATTTTTTAATAGTTGTTGCAGTTTCCCTCTCTTTTCCCAGCCTACTGAGAATACTGGAATCCCTTTTCCAAGCTTTTTCTTTCCACAGACAGGAAATATTGAAAGCATTATAAAAGCAAGAGCAAAGATTTTTTGCCAGACCAGAGGTTTCCAGAAGCCAAGACAATAAGAAAAAAAAAATTAAATCCTCAAATAGCAGACAATTTACAGGCAAATTGCAAGAGCTGGGACTCAGAGCCGAGTTATGGCGACAGGAGCTACCGTGAGTAACCGGCCATGCACGCAGGATGAGCCAGGACTATTGCAGGGTAAGTGAAATTAAGCTCAGCCCATGATGAAGGAGGGTAAGAGGATCAGCTCCTCCTGGGCTGCAGCATGGACACGCAGACGGATGCCCCAACTCTGCAGCTTCCCTGGAACTTGCAGCAGCGCAGCAAAACCGTGGAGCCTGGGAGCCCTTTGGAGCCAACCAGCCCATAGGGATGGCTTTGCCACCAGGGGCCAGAGCAAGTGACAGAAGCAGCAGAGATGAGCAGATGGCACTGCTGTGACTTCCCAGAGCCAGCTGAGTGTCCCCTCGGACTGGTGCCCCAGGGAGCCGGGGGAGAGGGGCTGTGCTGGCAGAAGGAGCGTGCAGCCAGGAAAAGAGCTGTCACTGCAAGACGAGGAGTCACAGCCCCCTGGATTTGGTCCCTCTGCACTCTCACACATCCCTTCCATCCCCTTTCCCATGCCACCCACGTCCAAGCCCTCCCTTTTATGCTCTTCTGTTTCCCTTGGTGGTGAGGCAGTGGCCCAGGTTGCCCAGAGAAGCTGTGGATGCCCCATCCCTGGAGGGGTTCAAGGCCAGGCTGGATGAGGCTTTGAGCAACCTGGGCTAGTGGGAGGTGTCCCTGCCCAGGGCAGGGGGGTTGGACTAGAAAACCTTTAAAGGTTCCTTCCCACCCAAACCATTTGGTGATTCTAGGATTCCCTCTCCAGCTTTAGGTCAGCCACCTCCAGAAGTCTCCACGCAGCCAGGTTAAGCAGCAGCAGTGACACACCCGCTGTACTGCAAATGCATCCAAAGGAAACTTTGGGAAGATGGAAAGCCAATGCAGAAAGCAAATGGCCTGAAATCCCCCTGGTCCACAGCCCAGAAGGAGCACTTCATTTGTTAATGTTGTGATTGCTCTCCGAAAATGTCTGAGGCGTGACAGGAGCCATCATGCAGCACCAAACACATCGTGTACTGGCACAGGATCAACCAGCTGCTCTTCCCCTGGACTAATCCAACCCCACCGGTTGTAAGAGAATCATAGAATCACAGAATCACAGGACGGTTTGGGTGGGAAGGGATCTTAGAGACCATCCAGTGCCACCCCCTGCCATGGGCAGGGACACCTCCCACTAGCCCAGGTTGCTCAAAGCCTCATCCAGCCTGGCCTTGAACCCCTCCAGGGATGGGGCATCCACAGCTTCTCTGGGCAACCTGGGCCACTGCCTCACCACCCTCATAGTCAAGAATTTCTTCCTAATATCTTATCTAAATCTGCACTCAAAGAAAAGCAAAGAAAGCAAAGCTCTGCCCTAGGGAGGACAGAACTCTATCTACCCTGTACTACAGGAGAGGCTTATGGTGGTGGAACAACTGTCCCACAGTGCCCAACTCATCCCAACTCTCCCTGCCTGTGCCTGCAGCTGGCTCTAACTAGCTGGCTTCAACCAAAATTTTATGTGGAAAGAAGCTAGTTGGATATAAAAATCTATTGTGATTGGTAGAAAGAACACACTATCAGACAGCCACTGTAAAGAAAATGTCATTGGTGGGTACTGGAACGGGAAACAAGATGTGAAAATGGGCTTCCCAAGGTTTTTTTTCCTTCTGTGAAGAAGGGAAGAATTTGCCAAGGATAGAGAGAGCACCTAAACAAAGAGCACTTTAAAAAAATTGCAGATATTTAGTATAAGTCTTTCATTTTTATAGCCTGGTTGGCTCTGAATACTAAAAATTGTCCTGGAGACTTCCTCACCCAAAATGTCAAAGAGATGTTTTAGTAGAGGTGACCCTGAGCTTGTGGTCAGGGCAGGGTCTGGCGCTGGCCGTGTCCCACAGCACTGTTTTCTCCCCAGTACCCCCACTCTGATCCCTGGGCTGACAGACCTCCCTCATCCCACGGGGTGTTTTTAGCAAGGAGACGGGACTAGATATCAGCAGCAAGAAATGCAACAGCAAGGAAAATATTTTGAGATGGGCTAAAAATAGAGCTCTGACCCTGCTCGTTTATATATAGCCAGGTCTATACGTTCGCTTGCTGGCAGTAAGCCAGCATAGGGGTCAAAGACGTCCCTGCAGCGCACACAGAGAGGGGAAAGCTGAAAGAGCAAAACTGCTGAGTGCAGCTGCCAGGCGGCTCCAAAACGGGAAAAGGCAGCAGCCTGCAGTGCAGAGCACAAAGTCACGGCACCATGCCTGGAGGTGTTTAAGAAATGCGTGGATGTGATGCTTTGGGACATGGGTTAGTGGGTTGGGTGGCGTTGGGTTGATGGTTGGACTTGGTGATCTTTGAGGTCTTTTCCAACCTTAATGATTCTATTCTATGTTTCTATGATCTATGGGGGCCCATCAGGAGCAGCTGCAGAGTGGGAAAGGCGGCACAGTGGTGTGCAGCAGAAATGTGGAAGCTATAGGTCTTGCAACAGGGGTGCCAACTCTGGGCACAAGAGTTCTGTCTCACGGTGAACAGCTGGGCTGCACAAGAGCAAACCCTTTCCTGCCACCAAACACTCACGGTCCAGGCTGGCACTTCATCCAACCGCCTGTTGCTTGGGATTATATCATGATAGCTCAAGACACATTTATCAGTATCTTTAAACCTCAGCCTTTGGCTTTGCACAAGACTCAGTTTCTAAGCAAACATGTTTCTAGTCCTCCTGCGTACAGAAAAATGCTTGAGACTATTGACTTAGTTGTACCCAACAGGATACACCTGATCAGACTGTATCTGGAAACAAGGAAAAGGGGCCAAAATGCATTCTTCATTAAGTCTCAAAACATTTTCTGCATATAATTCATGTTTTTCACAGCCTGGGGTGATGGCTGAGCAGGCAGATTGCCTCTCAGTCCTTTAGGCAGAAATGAAACAGGTACGTGACCCCGTCACATCAGGATCCCCCTCTGCTGAGCCTGGGTGTAAAGAGTCATCCTCTCTCTTGCCTTGGGCCTCTTGAGCCCTCCCTGTGTCCATGCTATTAAACACACCAGAAGAACTGCTTTTAAAACCCAACAGGATTACAAACCTCACAGAGCAATTCCAAGCCCTGTACAAAGCCCTTGGGACCACGCTGCCCATCAGGTGTGGACCATAGACCTCAGCTGCCTGAGACCAGACCTGTTCTGGGATCCGGAGCTGGGTTTGAAATCTTCTCCCCACTCCGGGATGCTCTGAGCAGCTGGGAGAGGTTGTTAGGTTGTGGAGATAGCAGCAGAGCAAGCTGGAAGTCAGCTAACGTAGCTGGTGGGAATGGCCAAGGAGAAAGGCGTAGGCGACAGCCTTGGGGCTAAGAGCAGCGAGTCTCTCTGCACAGGACCGTGAAGCTTGAAACCCTGCCTCTGGTGATGAAATCGGCTGCAGAGCTGCAGCCAGGGGTTTGGCAGCTGCCTCTGGCTACCCTGCCCTCCAGGATGTGGCAAAATTAGGTTTGTTCCCAGAGCCAAACCAGGCAGAGGAAGGACTGAACAGGAGTGTTTGCTGCTGTCCCTCCAAAGGTTAGCGCTGTGTCTGCTGGGCTGCCAGATAAAATCACACACCAGTTGTTTCCTGACATCGATCTGAAGTCTGTTCTAGGAGAGCTGGTTTGAGGACAGTCATGGGCTCAGGCCAGCCCGCTCTGATGCTTCAGCCAGCGCTCAGGGCAGACAACCAGCAACTCGATCGCTATGAAGATCTGAGCATCTATAGGTGTAGGCTGGAGTGATTGTCACACTTGAACATCAGATACAGATTTCTAAAGACATAGTGGGTCCTGGTTTGGATTTAGGTCTTCAGAACTGGGAAACGCTGACGTTGGGGTGGATGTTCAGCCTCAGCCTTGCCCTCTGAGCTCTGGCAGTACAACAGATGCGATATCTGGTATTGACGTGACTAACACCACTACCTGGGCTAAGCAGACACCTGAACACTAAATGTATCAATAAAATAAAATGTACTAAAAAAATAAATATATAAATAGAATTAATAAAGATCTAAGATAAAGAATGAATTAAACTACTAAATAACAGCTCCTGGACCCAGCTGGTCCTGGGATCCTGTTTTCTGAGTCAATGCACAAAATAATAAACCTGCCCAGAGCTGAGCAAGCTGATGTGTTGGGTACCTGCAGCGTGGCTCCAGCACAGCCCTGCCAACTATCCAGGGGAAGCAAAAGCCACTCTCCTTTGACCACATTAGCCCCAAGAGGTCTGTGGAGGCCCCAGGGTCATGTTGAAAGCTTCTACTACTCTGCACAGCTGCGCATGCAACCGCTACACCCTCATATACCACATGTCCATGTGCAGGGGAACTCCCCAGGATCCTACAGAATATGTCCCCTATGTGAAGGACAATTCCCCTTTGGTGGTTATACAGGGGAGGTCCACTGGTCCAGACAGATGACTCTCTTACCTGAAGGTTGTACTGGTGCACTGATCAATCCATCCTGTCTGGGCTTGGATCCCCATCACACCGGTCCAGAGGAAAGCTCTTCTGCTGCAAGCCGGTCCCCCCATGGAGAGCGCAAAGTGCTTCAAACCGCATCTCCTCCTGGTTAAATATCAGTGCCTCCCAGGAGCTGGTTCCCACCTTTGGCTTCCTACCCAGGAGAAAAGCTCTGGATCAGACTGGTGGAAGAAGAATTCCATCCAGCCCCAGCCTGCTCCCCCAGGACCAGACAAGACGCCGCGGTGCATGGAGCGTACACATTGCTACAGTCAGGCACAAGGCTCTGGGGAAAGGGAACACGGAGGGGGGCTGCGCTTCCCACTCACACACAGACTCTGGCAGAATCGAGAGAAAAACCACTAACCGCATGCCTCATCTCATCGCAAAATCCCTTCTGCTGAGCAGAAGCAAGGCCCTGGTGAGAAGCAGCAGCTCTGGGGCTGCCATGCAGCGCCCTGGCTGGACTTTGCACTTCAGAAGCCAGCATTTGGCTCTATTGCTAAAGGCACATCGGTTCCCATTGCATGAAGAGCATTTTTTTCTTTGCACTGATCGATAATCAGTGAGCGAGCAGAAATCCCTCTTCTGAAAGCCTTTTTGGATCCCCGTCTGCTGGAACCTGAGATGTGAGGCGCTGAGGGTTTGTGCATTTGGTCTCCAGAGAGCACTGCACAGAGGGAGAGATGCTGGCCATTAAACAACAAAGTCGGGTCCCTGGGACACGCAGAAAGGACGAACAGGCACCATTTATCATTTGGATTTTGTTTGCCATCTCCTTGTCCCAGGACAGCTAACTGCAAAGGAAGCCTGACCTCCACTCAGTATGGTCCCGTGGAAAACGTGGGCAGCGCAAAAGGGGGCTTGAAGCAGGCTCAGGGGTACAACCGAGGGCCAAACAGGGATCAGAGGACGCTTTTTCATGTGTACGTCCATCTGCACAGCAAGAGTCCCAGGGCCCAAGCTGCCCTTCCTGGTTCTTCCACAGCCTGATGCTATTAGGCACCAACTTTTTTCATGATTTCCCGTGGCTTTCATGGGATCCAGAGCAGTACCAGCTTCCACAGCTTGTCCCAGGCTCAGCATTGACGGCTATCGAGTGTTGACAAAGATTCCCACAACGTCCAAGTCTTTGTAACATTCACCCCTGTTTTCCTCTAATCTGACACTGTCTTTTCTGCCTCACTTAGCCTTCCTGATGGGAGACAGGAAAATACAGCTCTGATACCTTCACGCTGCCTCCTGCAAGAATCCTTCTCAAAATGCTCAAGTTTTTTTGGCAGTTATTTCACCGGGTCCTTCCAACCTTAAATATCTGAGCACCCCAACATACTACTTTGATTTTTGTTTCATGGGAGAAGAGCAGATCAGTACACGGGCGATTATGCTAATAACATCACATTTGAGGTTTCTGGGCTTTCTTTTCCAGCTCAAGAGCCTTAAATGCATTTACTCACACCTCCAGTGTTCCTCCACGGCTTGGGAGGGCCACTAACCGCCTTGTCCTGGGCTTGTTTGTCGTTCCCTTGCTTCCAGCACGCACATGAAGCTGGAGTACCCCAGAAGCCTGGGGCGAACCCTTGGCTCCCAGGTGTGCTGTGACAGTGGCTCTGGGAGCCAGGAGGAGCCCTTACCTCCTGCCTCAGCATCACTGGGATGCAGGACCCCAGCCCGCTCGGGATGCTGCGCCTCGGCAAAAGCCACTGGAATCCCTCCATTTACTACACGGTTCCTGCAAACTCCTGGGGCAAGAGAAGACCCCAGAAACTCCCTTCTCCCCCAGCCTGGAGAGATATTAAACCAGAGCCTTAGGTGAAGTCCTTGCAAGGCTGCAGCTGAAACACAGCGAGCACGATCCCAGAACAAGCAGTCACCATTTGAGGGCTATTTGTGCTCTTTTGAAGGCTTTCAGTTTGAAGAACAACAAGCACTGGTTATTCAGAGGCCACTTCTCAGCAAGCCAAGGGCTGGTTTTGGCTTGTCAGAAGTGTCTGTCAGCGCCACTACCATGGCTGGCAGCCACCTTTTCCCTCTGGTTGTCACTTCAGCACCTCTGGCGAGCTAATATCCTCTGCTAATCGTCACTTACTACTGGCTGCATAGACAGTATTCAGTCACCGAGAAACCAGAGGCTATTTTCCACACACCTGTTAGCCACCAAAGTGTCCTAAAGTCTTCCCTCTAAAATCCCGGTGGCACTTCAGTTTGAGGTCACCAGCCGTCCCAAAGAGCCTTGCCCGCTCCTGCATCTCAGCCAGTGCCAGAGACCGTGGTTTCCTCCGCACAGAGAGGTTTTTGATGGGATGCATAGCACGGGTACACCGGCGTGCGAGGCACATTGGAACGTGCACGTGACTTTATGGGAGCTGCGTGGGGCACGCACGCTCCTATGGATTTACGAACAGACACCCATGGAAATGTATATGCAGGGCACACACTAAGCGCACACATTTCTGGCCATGGTGCAGAGCTGCGCCTGTGGTTCGGGTAAATATTGACGCAAGAGTTTTTCCCCCACAGTTCCGTCTGGCTGCAGCAAGCCCAGACTACAAGGCGGCTTTGTGCTGAGCCACCAGCTCTCGCTGCAGCGGGGGCCAGCTGAACCAGCTCCAGCAGTGCAGCCACCCTGCAGCAAAGTCGGGCTGGTGGCGGCTCCCAGCCTCTGCATCTGCTCTCACAGAGCTACTTGTCCTTTTCCTGCGCACACAGGACAGCTGTATTCTTTGAAAGAACAAAGACTATGCCATGAGGATATATTTTGCATCGGGTACACAGCCATCATGCCAGGGTAAACAATGCTGCGGGGCTGCATCGCGAGCAGGAGGTGCACGGGACACGCTGGGTTTGCGTCGAGCGCACGCACCCGTAAATTGTGGGTAAAACCAGAGCGCTGTGTGTAACCACGGGGGAGGCTGTATATCCCGTGTTTTACAAACTGCGGGTTTGTGTGGGCGTTCAGGTGCGCTCGCAGGTGGCTGGAGGATCTCCAAGAGCAGCTAGGGCTGGATTAACCATGCTAGATGAGTGCCGCAGAAAGGTCAGAGCTTGTTCCTGAGGTTTCATCGGGTTAAAGCACCCCCAAAGGCAGGCAGGGCTGAGGCACGCCGGGCTTAGATGTCTGCACTGGAAGACCTGAACCAGAGCAACGGCAACCTGTGCCCTGAAGATGGGCGAGTGCGAGAAGTCAGCTCCTTCTGCCTTTTGCCAACAACAAGGGAGTCCTAGTGCTTTCCTATTGTAACAGCATTAAACAAAAAGCTCTTAGAAAAAAAAAAGGGGGGTGAAAGCAAGCCCCTCCAAAAAAATTGCTTCCTCTCTGGGGAAAGAAACAAAAGCAGAGCATTTGGAAAACTTGACTTTTCAGCTGTCGTTTGGGAATGTCCCGCTGCCCTTCCCCAGGGCGAGGGGGGAGATGCCCGCACCCACCCTAGGTGAAAGCAGGGCAGCATCAGGCCGCCGAGCTGTGCCTCCCATGGGGCGTCACCGCAGGAAAGGCAAAATTAGATTTTTCCAGTCTTAATCACAAGCAAGTATTTAAGCTGAGCAAAGAAAAATCAACACAGGGACTAAAAAAAAAACCTCCCAAAAAACCCCAAACCAAGCCAAGCAATCTCCTGGCCAAAAAGAACCCCCACAACATTTTGACAGGAAATATTTACTTATCTTGAATTAATTCTTCTATGTGCTGTGGCACTTGGAGATAGGAGGCGAGATCTCTGTAATGAAGCCATCACGATGCAGAGGTATTTGCAGGCACAAAACACAGGGAAGGCCTGATTCTGGCTGGGGTTGTGTCTAGGGAACCGTGAAATGAGGTTGGGGATGGGGAGAGAAGCCTCTCCCCGGTGCAGGGTGCAGGCATCCCTCCCCCAGGCAGCCTACGTGATGCTCCCACCTCGTTGGGTGCGATGGAAGCTTTGAGATCCGCGCCGCCAACAAGCAGAGGGAGATGGTAAAAATGTTGCTTTGCTTTGAGAACCGTGATGTACTTTACAAGCCGAGCCTGACGTGCTGTCCCACTCGAGCACGCACCGGGCTGAGAGAGATATAGCAAACTGGAAAATGTGAATGTGCTGGGGTCAGGGAGCTGAGCAACCACAGGGCTGTAAATCAGAGCTGCGAGCACAGGGAAAGCTGGGGAGAAGCAGGCGGGCAGCGCAACCTTTTCAGTAGAGTTACAGCTTTCCGGGAAGTTTGTTCACTTTGGGATGATGGCAGGGAAGAGCAGAAGGCTGGGTGATGGATGGTGGGAAGAGGTGTTCTGCTCCCTGGGCTCAGTGCTGCTTCCTCGGGCGGGTTTTATCCAGCTGGGAACACTAACAAACCAGAGCTTCGCGGTACTGGGGGAAGGCTGAGCTAAACATTATGTCAACCCTATTTAGATTTTGAGGAACTCAGCTGAAAGAGGTAGCTTTCTGGGGGTCAGACAACATATACTCCTTTAACGACCCCAAACGGGCGCTTCGCGGGGATGTGACTACAGGAGCTGCAAGAAAATAGCATCACAGGATGGTTTGGGTGGGAAGGGACCTTAGAGACCATCCAGTGCCCCCCCCGCCATGGGCAGGGACACCTCCCACTAGCCCAGGTTGCCCAAAGCCTCATCCAGCCTGGCCTTGAACCCCTCCAGGGATGGTGACTCCACCACTGCCCTGGGCAGCCTGTTCCAATGGCTTTAGTCCCTCAAAGTCCTGAGCCCTGCCTTCCTTTCCCACACAGCCCTGCCAACGTGCGGGGAATGAATCGGAGCAGGAGGGGAGGATCCTGGCACGCTGCTCCCAGCGAGCCCAGCAAAGCCCAGAGGAGCCAGTTTGCTGCAGCCTGGCCTGGCCTGGGGGGTTTTCCTCATGCCGCTCAGGTCCAGCACAGTCTTAAGATGCTCGCAGAGGACATGGCAGCATGTTGGAGGCTTCAGGCCCCAAACTCCTTAAGGATGGGCTCCCAAGAGCCAGTGGATGGACAAGAGAGTCCAACACTTCCTTGCTTTAACAGCGGTTGGGGTTTTTTTAAGATCTGAACAGTATTTAGAAAAAACAAATCTTGCAGGAACGGCTGCAGGCTGGAAGCCAGCAAGACCTCCAGCCCCCAGGAGTTTCCCTAAGGAATCCTGCCCCTGTCCATGGGGCACCAGGGACCCCTGCGATGGCAGCAGCCATCAGCCTGCCTCCCGCTCGCACCATCCAGCTTGCCCCGGGAGGGTAGCCGAGCAAGAAGGGGACTTGGAAAGCTCCGAGCAGGAGGGTCCCATACTCTCAGCAATGCTGGGACCCTTCCCCTGGCCTCGTCCAAGCCCAGCAGATAAGCAGCAGGAAACACATCAAGCTAAGTGCCGAGGATCGGGCAAGTGCTCGCACATGTGTACGAGTGCGTTTGCGTAGGAAACGGGGGGTATCGCGTGGTGACAAGGGCTTCCAGCCCATCGCACGTGAGCTGGGAATGTAATTCTATTAAAAAAAAAAAAAAAAAGGTATTGCACGTTTCGTAACAGTGGGGAAAAGCACTGTCCCGGCTTTTCACATACCATCCCAGGCTCTACATGTTATTATTGTCTGGGCTCCAGCAAGGAACCCTGAGACAAATTCTGGGTGATTTATTCCTCGCTCGGTATAATTCCATTTATTGAGTGGAGTTACTTAGTCACTGCAAAATATGGCCCATTTTTTTTTATTTGGACTCGGTTTATTTTATTTTTCTAACCATGCCCCCTGACATGTTAACCCTCCAGTCTATAAAAATAAGCATTTTCTCTAGCTGGACCAACACGGCATTTGGAAAGGAACCATATGCTGGCACTCGACTTCTGCTTTCTTTAGCGATGTTCTGGAGGTGGGGCTGAAGCTCACATGAAGATCAGTCTCTAAGTGGCTGTGCAGGAATTAAGCACAAGGTGGGAGATAAAGCACACGTCCACGGGGACCCAGACATGGGAGGATGAGGACAGAAATCTAATTGCTTTTTGAGCGGGCTGGTCCTTTTGGCATCCACAACATCCTTTGGCAGTGAATTGTGTGATCCTGTTATTCACTGTGCAAGAAAAGGATTTCCTTTCTTTTGTCCTAAACCTGCTGCCCAATAACTTACGTGCTGCTCTAACTCTTGTATCGTCAGAAATAATTAAGAAGTTCCTCACTGATCTGCACAAACTTTTCATGAATACCTGCGCCTCTCTCCTATCTTCTTTTTTTGTTTGTTTGTGTTTTTTTTTCCCCAAACCAGAAGGTCCTACTTTATCGAATTGCTGTTCAACAGGAGGAAATATTAAAAAAAAAAACAAAAAAAGGTATCTATAAGTAGACCTAAATAGAATGTTCAAGATATTTTAGACAGGTGCCAGATTAGGATTTGTATTTGGATCTTGATTTCTTTCCTAATAATTGCCAACATTCTTACCACTTAATCGTTACTGAGGAGCACGTTGACTTAAGAGCATCCCCAGTGACTCCAGCACCTCTTTCACCATCAGTAATTGCTGCTTTAGAGTACTTCATGTTGAATATATAGTCAAGTATATGCAGTTTCCAGTGTTGCAGGGAACGGACTTAGCTTTTCTGATGTTGCCTTATCCTCCTCGAGTGGTCACTTCAGTCTCCATTCAGCCAGAAGAAAACATACTTTCTAGAGAGCTTCCTTCTTTCAATGTGTTTGCACAAGTTTAGAACAGAAGCTTCTAGCTTTTTAAGGCCATTCTTCAAAATCTTTTTTTTAAACATCTTATTATGATTTCACATTTAACATCCTTTCTGTTTTCCCCCTTTGAACATGACTTGTGCTTTTTGCAGGATATCTTTTTACTTCTAATAATATTCTTTAATCTACTATTTAACTATGCCAGCTATTTCTATTCTTTTAAAAAAGTCTTTCTGGTAGTTAAATTTATCATGGACTCCTAATATCCAGAGTCTAGATATCCGCAAATCTTTTTTGTACTCTTTTGACTTCTTTTAATTTTCATCCTTGAAGTTAAGGTTTTACTGTAGGGGATGGGGGGAAGAAGTTTCACCCTACAGAGCCCTGACATTTGAATGCTCGATTATCTCTATTGCAAAGTGCCTCCTCATTGCACCCCTACACTCCTTCAGTATTCCTACTCTAGGGAGCACTGCTTATAGTACCAAAACATAGCATCACCACCATGCCCTTTTGTAATATTTACCTGGTCTGTAGGAGGTTAGGTGAAATTTCTCATTATTACTTTATTGTCTCCCTTTGTATACTCTCTTTGAGTCAGAACAGTTTGTCCATTGTCCCATCCCTCTGGGTGCCCCATATCGCCATCCTAGTCACATCCTGATCCTATGGAAGCATGGCATTTCCATCTACAAGGACACTATGCTACTTACCGGCACTGTTTACTTACCTATGGTGTTTCACATAAAGCAATGCTCCTCTCCTGGTTGACCCCCTCAGCCATCACGTGCTTTGCTGTCCTCCTTGTGAACTACTTTCCACCAAGCACCTGGTGACCCCATTTCGGCTCAGACACAATGCCACCCTCTTCTCTTGGATGCTCACATGGAATCATAGAATCATGAAGGCTGGAGAAGACCTCAAGGATCATCAAGTCCAACTGACAACCCAACACCACCCAACCCACTAAACCATGTCCCTAAGCACCACATTGACACGTTTCTTGAACCCCTCCAGGGATGGTGACTCCACCACTGCGCTGGGCAGCCTGTTCCAATGCCTGATCACTCTTGCAATTAAGACATTTTTTCTAATATCCAGCCTAAACCTCCCCTGGCGCAACTTGAGGCTGTTTCCTCTTGTCCCATCACTTGTTACTTTAGAGAAGAGCCCAGCACCCACCTCACTACAACCTCCTTTCAGGCAGTTGTAGAGAGTGAGCATTTGTTCTCTGAACCCAAGTCCTCTCCATTCACCAACCAAATGCATCTCCCATGGCTGCAAAGCAACAGCCCTCCATCTGCAGGGATTAACGACCCACGCCTCTGCAATTCCCAACGGGAGGATGGGGAACGGCACCCTGTCCCCTAACTCTCCATCTCTCCCTGCAAGCACGAGACCACTTTCTGTCCCTGAACAAGCAGTTAACCCTGGGGACCCTAACTGCCAGCACCCCTGCTCTGAGTCCCGGAGCACCTTCATGTCTAAAGCAAAGCAGAAAACCCAGCGATCCTGCCACCACCTCCCCTGCTGCACCTGCTTGCTTGCTTCATCTCTACAGTAAAAACACACGGGGATACTTTACTGAGGAGTAAACACACACATTGATACAGCCATAAAATCAATAACTAAACTCCTAAAGCTAGTGCGTTGGTTATTTTGGGTTGATTTTCTGGGAAGAGGAGGAGTTGGTTGATAACTCGCACGTTTATTTTGTGAAACAAACAAAAATGTCCCATAGAAATGTCAATCCTTCAGAACTCGAAAAAGCCAGCAAAGCTTCATTTCATCGGGTCCCTAGGGTGCATATGCTCAGGGGTGCTACTCATGGAAGCTGATTAAAAACAGGCTTTCTTGTTTGCCTTCTTAGGCAGACGGACTGCATCCAATTTCACTCTGAAGTCGGGTATTTTTGTCTTCTTTCTTTCTTTCCTTCCTGCCTCTCCCCACACCACTTGGTTCTGCTCCAGCAGCTCCATTCCCAGACAGCTCTGCTTGAGCTGTGGCTCTGCAAAGCAAAAGAGCTGCATCCTTCCAAGTTTCGGCACTTCTGCATCTTTCTACCCCTCCAAAACCTGGCCATCCAGCCTGCCTCCAAAACCCAGGAGTACCTCGGAGCCATGCAGGTCCCCGTGATGCCACAGCCACACCTCTGGGAAACACCCTGCATGCATTCCCAGCTGAGAAATGCCAGTCGCATAGGGTTGAAAAACTCAGCTGAACAGCAAATGTTCGCCAGTAAGCGCGAGTGATAACCTGTGTTTCCGATGCTGCTTTCCTTCTGTTTGCTTTTACATAAGGAATGGTGGGAACAAACCACATTACCGTGCTGAATTTCCCCTGAAAGCTTCAATTCAGCAGAGCGCAGGCTCCCTCGGACATTAGGGGTTGTTGGGAAAAGAGACCGAAATGAATCTTCAACGGCCACGGTCAGGACCTCCAAAAATACTTCTCAAAGGGAAAACACTGACTTGCCAGAACCCGAGTTTAAAAGTAACAAGCACATAAACATCCTTCACACGGGTTTGTACTCGCCAAGAGCCATTTCACAAGCGAGCTGCCTTCTCGCCAGTCCCCTTCCCTCCTGCCCAAGAAAGGTCATTTTCTTCACAAGGAGGAAAAAAAAAAAAGTTTTCCACAACAACAAGGTTTTAAATCAAGCCAAGGAAGAAAACTTCCCTTTCACCAGTTCCTAATAAATAACTTCAACCTCTTCAATGCAAATATTTCCAAACAAAGAATCTCTGTTCAAGACAGAGACATAAATTATCGTGGTAGAGCTTGTTTTGTTTGAAATCGGACCCAGGCGAACCTTGGTTTGGTTTCGGAGAAAGTCTTCTGCAGTCTCCTATCAGTACGGACTCAGGCGGGAGCCGAAGGAAAGCCCCCTCCCCTCTTGCCCCAGCTTTCCCAGCCTCTCTCCATCGCTGCCGCCAGCTCCTGCTCTGGCTGGGAGCAGGGAATGGACATCCCAGCCAGGCAGGGACATTGTCCCTGCTGTTCCCAAAGCACAACGCTGGTTACACTGGTTACCCTGGTGTAAGGCTGTGTGAAGACTCAGAGTATCCTGGGTGTGATGGAGCAGGGTAGCAACGGCTCGGACGTTTCAAGCCAGTCCAGAAACCTGCTCAGCATCATCAGCAAACAGGAGGAATTCTCAAGACGCAAATCCAAATCAACTCCAGAGCACAGCTGGACCAAAGCCAGTCTGACGCCAGTGCAGCCAACAGTACTGTGCTGTTTATAACACACCAGGACATTTGCTAACACAGTAGTCACAAGCGCATCATAAGCAAGTTCACACGTTTAATAGCCTTAAAGCTGATGCTCTGGCACAAGGAACAGTTACACGACTCTGACACCACGGTTATTAGTTATGGAGGAAGTGTTTCCTCCTCCCCTGGTACCAGTTAACCTAATTGCATCACCAGTTAAATGTCTGGGGGTGCTTTGCTCTACAGTCAAGAGCTGGCCTGCTCTGGTCACAGCACTTGCTCCAGACTAGCCAGACCAGGTACAGGGACACATGTACAGACCTGTGACAAGACTGTAGAATCATCACAGAAGGGTTTGGGTTGGAAGAGACCTTAGAGACCATCCAGTGCCACCCCCCGCCACGGGCAGGGACACCTCCCACCGGCCCATGTTGCTCAAAGCCTCATCCAGCCTGGCCTTGAACCCCTCCAGGGATGGGGCATCCACAGCTTCTCTGGGCAACCTGGGCCAGGGTCTCACCCCTGGCACAGGAAAACATTTCTCCCTAATATCTCATCTCAAGCTCCCCTGTTTCAGCTTTAAACTGTCCTCCCTCATCTAATATCTCATCTCAAGCTCCCCTCTTTCAGCTTTAAACTGTCCCCCCTCATCCTGTCGCTACATGCCCTTGTAAAAAGTCCCTCCCCAGCTCTCCTGTAGCCCCCTGCAGGTACTGGAAGGGCTGCTATAAGATGCTGTTTGGGAACAAATTCATTCCCCCAATGAATTAATCCCCCCAAGTTCAAGCACCTGACTTCAGGTGGCTGCTCAAGTGGAAGCGAAAGACCACGTCCTACTGGAGCCTGCAGGGCTGAGCTGGCAACCTCCTATTCAGGCACGCATTATTACTGGGCACCTGATTATTTTCTGGTCAGGATGTAATCTTGCATCTTTACGGACTAAAAAATACCCGTCAAGCTTGGCGCCGGGCTTGCCGAAGCACTGCGCACGGCTTGCGTGCTCTATTGGAGACGGCTGTGAGCAGCTGAACCCCAAATCCAGGGCAGCGGCGCATTGCTGCACGGCAGCCCGAGCTCTGCGCAGGGACATCAGGCTAGCTGCACCTCCCCGCAGAGGGAACGCCAGCCCCACGCACATCTTGCACATGGACAAAAGACACCAGCAGTGATGTTTTGTCCAACAGCTCCGCCGGGACTTTAGAGGTGAACTAATGCCAGTGGTGCTTACCCAGGGCGGTGTCCCGCAGCCTGTCCATCGCACGGCTGCGGGATCAGCCCCACGGTGCTGGGAAAGGTGAGAAGATGTGTTAACATTAGCCTGCTCCTAAAGCAAAACTGTTCTTGGGATGCCAGCACAGAAGCCTGCACAGGAGCACCTTCTCCTCTTTGTTCCTGATAACAGCTCCACTTTGCAGCGTCCCAGGTGGGTCACTGGAAACCCAGAGATGAGAGAAGTCATCTGAGAGTAGAAACGGTGCAGACCCAGCTCGGAGAGGAGCCTGCCCTCAGCCCCTCAATGTGGGCAATACACTGCAACTAGAAATCTTCCATGAATTTATCGAATCCAATTGACCTAAAATGTTTTTTTGGGGAAAAAAAAAGGCAGTAAAGCTTGCCCATAAGATGCACAGAGAGGATTTTTGTTTTCCCTGATGCCAGGAGAGCAATGATATTGCCCCATTCAGATCCCTCGATGCTTGTTGATAAGATAATAAAGTGCCGGTTGCCTTTTAGACAAATTCTGCTGGGTGATTTCCTGTGATCTGGAGAAACAGGGTTGAAGGCACCTCTGGGGTGCTTGGTCTCCCCTCCGCCTAAGCCCCGTCCTGCTGCTCCCTGAGCGTTTGGCTCCCAGCTCCTTCCTGTGCAGACACAGGACGCTTGTGCCCAGTCACTGCCATCCTGAGCATCAACCATAAGTGGCATCTGCTGGATGCTTTTAAGCTGTGAATTGCCGAAGGGAAACGCACAACCCACATCTCAAGCCTGGGTAGTGGGTGACAGGCTCCAAACCCTTTGATATAGTCATTATCCTTAGTAAAATGAATTTAATGGGTCTTCCTGCAATCTTTACAGGACAGATATCCATGATGCTAAAAAACATTGCAAGATAAACCTTCAAAATTAGCAGCACAGGAAGGCTGAAAGGGAGATTTATTTTTCCAGCTGCATTCAGGAGGGCGTCTCCAGGACAGAGCTGTAACACCCTGGCTTTTCACCCTTTTGCCTCAGATCCTAACTATTTGGGAGAAACGCTGGCCTATCTTTAGTCCTGGCATCTCCCATGTTATTCACTTCGAGACAGAGCAGAAAAATGTTAACAAAGAACAGTTGAAGAGAAACTTATTTATTCAGCCTAATCACCGGAATATGGCTTTTTCCTCAAATATTATGCTACAACAGACTCTCAAACCCTCTTATCCTCTGTATTAACATCCACATTCATCTCTCAAAACAGAAACGGGAACAGGGCTATTTGCCCCTGGCCAGGCAGCGGGTACCTGATGCTCTGCTGCCGGCAGGCAGAGCACAGCCTGCTGTGTGCTCCAGCAGGGATGGGAAGGGGACAGTAATGTCCTGCTGTTCATCCCAGCTGCAAAACAGAAACGATGAGCAGGGAAAGAGGATCACACACTCAGCCTCTTGAAGCAAGTGCACACTTTGTGTATCACGGGGATTTGTAGCAGACCTGAAAGCAAAGCAAGGCTGGGAAGTAGTCTGAAACCTGCAGGATGGGGAGGATGCTGTACAGCCTCTGGAAATCTTATGGAGCTCATTAGTTCTCTGTGTACACTATGCAACATTTAGCCACACAGCTAGAGAGTTCTCATAGATATTCCAAACCTTTTCACAAACCCCAGACTCTCAGAATTGCAACAGCAGCAGGAATTTGTTGAGGAAAATTAGCCCAGCTGCTGGTAACTGATTATTTCTTACCGAGTCCGGTTTGCCTGGCTGAAAGCTGTTCTGGGTGTCAGACTGCGTTGCTTTGGACGTAGATGTTGTGTATGTATGTGCTGCGTCTACACCGAAAGCAGCCCCCCCCCCCCCCCCCGATTTTTCCTCTGCTTTAAGCTAGAGAGACAAAAGGCTTCATTTGTGCCAGGAGCCACCATTGGGCTCCTTACACAGGTCACCTGCTGTACTTCAGTGCCGACAGGGTGCAAGTCCCTGGCTGCCAGCCCTACCGAGGTTCCCTGCTCTCCATCTGCATCACCATCATCTTCCTCTGCCCCAGCCCTTACCTCCCTCGCTGAGCTCCCAACTTGCTGTTTATCCCTCTTTATCAGCACGATCGAACTTCAAGCCAGGACATGAAAAAAAAAAAAAAAAAAAGCTGTAAGTCCCCAGAAAATCTTACCACAGAAATATTATTTAAAGGCTACAGCTCATGATCCTAATCATACCTAATAACTGGGGAGTTTCACCTGCCTGAGACTTGCCTTGAAGGACGATGCTCCTGTGGGATTATGCTGTTAGCGCAGGATTATTTCAAGAGAATGGCAAAAATACAGGGAAAAGCTTCCCAGCCCAGGAATTTGCACTTCCTTCTGTAGGAAGGATGTTTCAGATGCTGCTCAGCATGTAAGACCGTGGACAGAGAAAATCTTACCCATGCCTGCACGTACACAGAACACACAGAAGCCTCAGGGACCTTCACTCCAGTACCCCTCCAAAACACCCTTTCTTTTCAACTCCAAGAAAACCATGTTGGCGCAGTAGCGCTTGCTCTAGTAAATTTAGCTGCATTATATCCAACTACCGAACAGCTCTGCAGCACTAAACAATTACAGGTCAGAAGGGGAAGGGGAGAAGAGACAAAACCAACTTGGACGAGAACAGAAAGCACGTATTACTGCTGGGAATGCACCAGGCTTGCCCAGCTGCGGTAAGGTTCTCAAACACAACCAGTTCCAAACACTCCTTAAACATCAATTCGGATTAATATGAAGATCTCAAAGAGGCAAATAAAGTTGTCTAAAATCAGTCTAACTTGGCTCTTGTTTCATTAGCGTGTACCTGACAGCATGGACTGCAAAACCTCTCTGAGCAGTGTCTCCGAGGAAAGCATCACTACCTCTGCATCCACTCTCCACAGCCTGTAAATCCCGTCAGCCTTCCAAGGGGCAAAGGAAGCTGAAAGAGGACAGTTAGAGCCCCGAAATAAGGACAGTCCGAGAGGTACTGTGCAAATATATCATATTTTATTACTCTTTTATGGAAATAAGAACAGACATTCAGGTAGAAACATATTAAATTAATGCAGTCAACAGTTTAAATGCAAAAATAAATAGAAAGTCCAGCAGCTCAATGCATCTAGAACAGCTCATTTCTTCTAACGAATAGAAAAGATTTTTTTTTTTTGTCTTTTAAACGAAGGGTTTCATACAATCAGATAGAAACGAAGGTACAAGCGCTTTCTTAGAAAACATCCCGACCGGGCTAGTCTGCCTGCTCCTCGGGGCGGCTCCCGCAGCCCTCAGTCCGTGCCACCGCCGAACCGGGCCGGTCCCGCCGAGCCGGGTCCAGCCGAGCCGGGCCGGGTCCCTCCGAGCCGGGCCGGTCCCGCCGCCCTCAGAGGGCCGAGTCCGAGTCGCTGGAGTCGAGGCTGTTGCGGAGGCGGGCGCTGCCCAGGCGCTCCCGCTGCAGGCTGAGGTTCTGGGTGCTCCTCCGCAGGCACTCCAGGGACTGCAGGAAGGATTTCTTGGCTTTCTCCTCCTCCATGGGGGACACCCCTTCCTCCTCTACCTCCTGGATCTCGTCGAAAGTCACCGGCTGCGTCTTGAATCGCGACTGTCGCGGCCGCCGCAGCTTCCCCCGGGGGGCTTTGGCGGGGCGGGCGGGCTGCGGGGGGAACTCCTCGGCCACGCAGACGAAGTGGGGGGGCATCACGGCTTGGTAGCTGGAGCAGATCCCCATCAGCTCGGTCGGTTTGGCGGCCATCCTGCCACCCGCGGGACCGCCCGCCGCGGGGGCCGGAGCCGGAGGAACGGAGCGCGGGGCTTCGGCCGTGCCCGGGGCTGGGAACCGACCCCGCGGGGCGGAGAAGCACGGAGCGGGGCTGGACGGAGCGGAGCCGGAGAGGCGCGGTACGGAGCGCAGAAGCCCGCAGACCCCGCTCCCGTCAGTGGATCCGGCGCTGCTGGAGCCCCGAGCCCCCCGGCGCCGGTATATATCCCGGGCGGCCCCCGCGGGAGCATGCTCAGACAGCAGCGGAGCCCACTCGCCCGCTTCCCTTCCGCCTGACGTCTGCCCGCCCCCCCCTTCCCCGGCAGCGGGGGCAGGGCTCGGGATGGGGCAGGCCCGCCGCTGGATCTTGCGGAGGCTTCGCGATCGGTCCCGGCTCCCCCATCCCGGCCCCTCGCCCCGGCCCCCCCCGCAGGGCAGCCCCCGCCTGGCCGGGGGTGATGGGGCCTCGCTGCATCCCCAAGAGCCGCAGTTCAGCCTTCTCCAGCTCTCGCCTCGCAGCTTTTTAATCCATACCATGATCTCTGTGGCTGGAACAGAATAGACTCACAGGATGGTTTGGGTGGGAAGAGACCTTAGAGACCACCCCGTACCACCACCTGCCATGGGCAGGGACACCTCCCACTAGCCCAGGTTGCCCAAAGCCTCATCCAGCCTGGCCTTGAACCCCTCCAGGGATGGGGCATCCACAGCTTCTCTGGGCAACCTGGGCCACTGCCTCACCACACACACAGGAAAACATTTCTCCCTAATATCTCAACCTCCCCTCTTTCCGCTTCAAACCATTCCCCCTCGTCCTATCACTCCACCCCCTGATCCAGAGCCCCCCCATCTCTCCTGTAGCCCCCTTTCAGCACTGGAAGGCTGGTGGAAGGCCCCCCCAGAGCCATCTGAGTGCTGCCATCAGAGCAACATACACATGGTGAAGGGAACTCCCAAGGCAAGCCCAAATCTGATCCAGGGTAAAATACCCTAATGGTGCAATGACCCAGATTTAAACTACAGAGATCACACAGGATGGTCCCAGAGCAGCAACCATCAGCACCAGAGGGTTAAAGAGGGTTAAGCAGGACTCAAGACAGTGGGATCTCATTCCCATTTCTGCCACCTCTAATGTAGTTTAAACACCCGCCTTCAGTGTGACTTCATTATTTTTTCCTTTTAGAAGGGATCCTAAAATTTTCCATTCCCCTGTGGGCTCTGTAACACTGCTTTGCTATGAAGCAGAACTAGATCCTCAGACCAACAAAAAAAGGCATACAAGTATCACTGAGCTGAAACAAAAGCTTGCAAATTACTGACGGCTGGGACCACGTTTTAAAGCTCTGCGTGCCAAGGAGCCTCAGGGATGGAAAAACCCAACAGCATAAGAAAAACATACGATAGGAATAGGAAAGGAGCTAGAAGGAAGTGGAGTAGAAAATCACGAAGGAGGAAGAGCCTGAAATGGTTAGTCTGTCCCCTCTTCAGGGCTCATGTTAGACTATTCCCACAAAGACATTCTCCAGTATAGCTTCACCTACTCGAGGATATTTTTGAAGCTTGATTAGGAACCAGGAAGGAAGCAGAGGCTTAGCAACAGCATTGGGAATCCTGGGCTGTGCTGGCGAGGGGACAGAGCCCCAAGGTCTGCCCAGCAGTCGGTACCGCGGTGTGAACATGCGGCACAGCGGTGCAGAGGTACCCGGGGCACTTCCGGCACCAGCTGGTAAATTTGCCATAAAACATGTTCTTTGCACAGAAGTAGATAAGGGCTCTGGAAAAAAAACACCCCGGAAGCTTATGCAGAGGACACACATCCTGTGCCATACTCCAGCAGACAGAAAGGGCCTTGTTTTCGCGAGTTCACCATCCCAAAGTCTCAGCTTTGTCTTTGGGCAAGACTTGGGATTGGTCCTTCCTGCTTTCAAACTGCCTTAGCAGTGGCGATGTTTCAGGACCTGCGCTGGAAACAAACCATTGTCATTACAGCCCTGTCTCAAACGGGATAAAACAAAACCAGAACACAGCGTTGGGAGAGAGGGGATCAGAAGTGCTTGCTAGCACATTTCCAGAAGGCTGGCTGCTCTGCCTCCTGCCAGTATAAAAGAAACACGAAGAGCCTTGGCCTTATGAAGCACCTGGCTGCAATCTCTCGGCTGCTTGACTCCCCAAGGCAGCTTTAGGGCCAGGTTCAATTTGAAGCCTTTTTATTGGGAGATACAATTACCTTAATAAGGGAATAATTTTCTGTTTGGTCAAATCGAATCATTCCAGCTTGGAGAAGGCTGTGGGTTTTCCTGTTGATTTAAACAGCTACATTTAGCCCATACAGCCCTTACTGCAGAACGATGACTTTCTCTCCAGAAGCCCCAAGAGTTTTTATTCCTGACAACTTGATTCTGCGAGGAATGCCAAGAAGATGGGCATGCAGAAGAGTTTGGAGAACGCCTGGGGCTGAACGGGTCTGTCCTGCAGAAACAAGCTGTGGGATGACACAGGAGCCTTGTTCTGGCAGTGGAGAAAAGCATCTTGCGTTCATATGAAGCAAGATAAATTTAATCTGCTCTAGCATAAGAGGATCCAAGGTTCTGCTGAAAAAAAGGCTGGTTGACCTGGTATCTGAAATTCAACACAGGCGTCCCCAGTTCAAACTGCCCGACTGGTTTCATGCAGAAAGTTCAGTCTGAGGGCAAACTGGTTTCACTTCAAGTGGGGCACCCATTCTGACTATAAAATGCTCTGGGAAATTTCAGTGCTGAGTTGGAGCAACGTCACCATGGTAATAACCAGGAGTCCTTAAGATTTTCATTTGAGACAATTCAGAAAAAAATATCCTGTGACATAATCCCCAAAGTTAGGTCTGCAATGTGCTAATGTAAAAACTATATTTACTCCAGTGGTTTAAATCATGACTTTAATCTCGGTCGCTCCCGGTATTGAAATGTGACCTCATGGCATAGATTACAGCGGCTCTCTGCCACGTGGGTCATCGCAGCGGATTTCTGTCCTGCATAGCCCCGGGCTGAAGTCACGCTGGACACCAGGGCACTGCCCAGGGGCTGCAGGGAACCTTTACCCAGGGCTGGAAATGTTTCAAATGCTGCATGTTTTACAGAAAATATCCACTCGCACAGCTCGGGGGACCATGGGAAGTTGTAACACCAGTTTCATAGGAGGAAGTCAGTATCCTGAGTCCCTGGGATAAGCTACTTCCCAGCAGGATGCCTGCACCCAGCCCTAGCAGGTGGGTTTCAAATCTCCTCTCAAAACATGCTCGAGGGTAAAACCTGCCTCTCGCCATCCTGCTAGGAGGCATTGCCAGTCCCGCTCTGTGCCCTGGCGTGCACATCACCTCCCTGGCCTCCTGCTCCGTGAATTAATCCCCATGAGGAAGCGGGAAGGAGTTATAGTTCCTTCTCCTCATTCTGAAACAACAATTTTTAAACTAATAATAAAAAAGTTCAGCTAACTGCAATCTGACTGATACTAGCTTACGGACAGGAAAAGACAAAATAAACAGGCAATCAACACAAGCTACTTCTGACAGAAGAAGAAAAGTCTTCTCATCTTTTTCTCTGCATGCACATTTGATTTGAACTTGAAATTGTACTTTTCTGATGGGGGGAAGCCAAGCCCCTCTCAAGCACACGGGAATATATTTGCACCAGGGAAGTTTGAGTTGTTACTTGCAAGGTCTATGTGCTCACGGCTGCCGTATCCCTTTCTCTATGTATTTGGTTGGATATTCTTTTTCATCCTTCTTGGTGTTTCAAGGACTTCAGCAGCCTTTTAACATTTTTCCTTTTTTTCTTTTAAAAAAAAAAACCAAACAGCAAATACAGGTAAAGCCAGCCCCAGCAGCCGACTGCCTGAGGGTAACCCTAGAGTAAGGATCGCACACCCGCGCACTCACAGACGGGCACCCAACAGAGCAACACGCAGCCAGTGTTTTAAATGCTTGACGTGTCCCCTGAAATGTTTTCCTAAAGACAGACCCCTCGTGCTCCCGGGGGGGGGTGTCCCACCCAACCATCGAGGAAACTCCCCCCCGGCACTTACCACACCTCGGAGGGCAGATCCGTCCAGTGAGGCACCAGCAGGCTCCAGTCCTTGTGCAGGTGTTTGCGGGCAGCTGATGAACAATTATTTTGACAAGCCGTTTGTTTCCACGAGGAAGCTTTTGGCGATGGATGGGAGATTTGCTGGGATGGGCAAGTTCTTTGAGGGATGCTTTGAACTGCATGCGTTCCATGCATGAATTCTAGGGGCATGGAAGGATTTTTGAGGTCTCGCCAGGCAATCTGCCACAGAAATGGTGCCACCTTGCCACTTAGTGAGGTTTTCAGATACTTCTCTAACCAAAATAACTTTTTAAGAGAAGCAGGTTGTCTCATGTTTAGAGAGACTTGGCCATTTTAGTTGAAACATTTCCTTCTAAGTCAACCTAAAAAAAAAAGCCCTGGCGTGGATGACTGGGATGGAGAACCCAGCGCGAGGCTGTACGGCACGCTGCCTGCAGGGTACGCCACATTTAGCCCTCTTACAACGAGGTTAATACAAAGTATGTGAGTTCAAAGCTCCTACCCCCTCAAATATCTCACTTTCAGTCTCGCCTGACTTCTTATGAGCCGCAATAAATCCCATAAAGCTTCTGCCCACTGCCATTAGGGCAAAGTACTCACTAAAATGTTGGAATGTATTCATGCTCCTGGCAGAAATACCTTGTTTTTATTCTCTATATTGAATCATTTTAATTGTAAAGTGATAGCTGAAGCAAGAAGTCGATGTTTCAGTCGCACATCAGAGTAACAGCTTTGGCTGTCATCACACCACTAACAATAAATGTAAGTAATAAAACTTTTGTTTTCAAAGAGAAATGTTCCCTGACGAAAACCGCTACATTAAATCTCCCTTGTTTGGCCCGACGGGCGTCAGAAGGGATGGCAGCTTTTCCCAGCGCTGTTCCTTAAGCCTCAGGACACGGTGCTACGAGGCCACGAGATAAAAGCGTGGTTTAGACAACTGGAGAGCTGCAATTGCGGAAAACTCAAGCTGTTTACAGAATGAAATTGTACTTTTAACAAATGAAGACTGATTGCTTTGAATACTCCTGCGGGTACAAGTTGCTGCCACTTGAAGTAAAATTAACCTCTAACCTCCCATGGCTTTAACTGTCTAGGTGTTAACTATGTCGGGTTGTTTCTGTGATCCTATCAATTAACCAGCACAGAAATTAGGATTTCTATTTCAATAATACCTTTTGCAATTAATAAAACACATGCTGTCCCAGGTTCAAAAGTTTGAAAAAATGTTTCATCCCACAAAATTTAAAAAAAATTAAAGTTTTCGGGAAAAAAAACCAACTCCATTGCATGTGTAGGGGAGAACTTTGCTGATGAACCCAAGGAGTTCCTGTCCCTCTACTGGTCCATCCTGAGCTGGTGGCCGGGACGGTGCTGATGGCCGCATGCTGTGCTGCCTCCCAGGCACCGTGTCAGCTGCAGGAGCAGAAATGTTATCAGCACAGGAGCAAGGAGGATTCCCCGGCTCCTTGTCGGGCAGCCTGGCATGACACAGGGCTGTCTGAGCATAGGATGCTTATCTTGGTTTCTCTTCTGTACCCGACTGCTGATTTTTGCAAGAGCTGGAAGAAATGTAATTATTTCTGAGACTTTCTCCCCATCCTCTCTCAGATTTGGACAAAACTGATGACGAACCTCACCCCACAGGCTCTGGCTGCTTTGGAGGTCAGGCAAAAGGGAAACCTTTCCTAGGCAAGCTGGGATCTAAAATCTTAAGTCAGTGCCACAAACAGGATCTTAGCATTTCTTAAGGATTTTACCTTCTACTTTCTTCTGCAGGTAAAAACACTACAGACCAATCAAGTCTTTCAGCAGAATAAATTTCCATTTTTCCTCTTTGTAAGCCTTTTTGGAATTAATCCAGAAAGAAATCACCTATAGTCTCAAGATTGAAACAGAAGTTTTCTAGACAATGAACTATCAGACTTCAAGTAACCATATCCTGCAGACTGTTGTTAACTCGGTCTCTACACCTTTTCAGGGACTTGAGACAAAAATTACTACAACCACATCAGTACAGAGGTGAGTGACACTGGTTCCAGCAATGGAAGCCCTGCCTCGCTCCATCGCTCTCCTTGTCCCGAGGCCTGGGAGGATTACTCAAGTGACCAGTGACAAGTCACAGCCGCAATTCCCCTGTCCCACCCAATGCTGGGGCTCTTTCTAGCCCGTGACTTCTTCTGAATGGCCTGTTTTCTGCTCTTTTCTGCTTTAAGGGATACTGCTCGGCTGGTTTACCTCCCAGGGGCAGCACTGTGTGCAAACACACGCCCAGGAGCAGAGGACTGGCACTGGTAACTCAGAGATCAGCTGTAACGTCAACCCGCTGTTCAGCATGGATCTGTGTGGCACTCCATGGTGGGACTAGAGAGGCAGAGTAAATAACACCGTCCTGCAAACAGCAAAGCGCCTGTGCACACAGCTACAGGCAGAAACAACTTTTGGTCGAGCACCATTCTGGATCCAGTGAGCACTGTCTGGATGATTCCCTGGGAAGACTCTGCTCCAAGTCTTGCTCAGCCAGCAAAACCTCCCAAGCAAACAGAACCAAGTTTTTATTTCCATTGGGAAACCTCAATTGAACGATGGGGGCCATGCAACAGACCTCCGTGTTCCTTATTCTGATTCTTTACTTAAAAAAAAAAAAAAAGGCCTCCTGACTCTCCCGAGACGTGCCTTCTCAAGAATGAGCTGCCACGGACCTGCCAGCTAACCTGTTCTTCAAGGGAGCTTGTAATAACTCCACAAGGCCGTAGGGAACGTTACACAGAAGAATGAGGTCCATCAAATAGGACAAGAGGGGAGAAAGCACCCATCTGTCACCTTGCTGAGTGAAGGGCCAGTGCTCTTACAGCCAACTGCTGCTGAGCCCCTACATCACCCTTACAAGTCACTCTCAGGCGTGCCAAGAAGAGGAGATGATGCCTGCAAGATCTCAGCAAAAGTTCGGCACAGGGAAGACAAGCCAGTGAGCTCCAATTTAAACAAATGGCCCAGGTTGCTACGGAAACGTCAAGGATGGAAAAGAAGCACTTTGAAAAGAAAACATAGCGAGGCAGATTTCGAGGCAGATTTCGTATCCACTCTGAAAAGGTTTATGGCCAGAAAAGGCAAAGTGGGTGTTAAATGCTTTTTCGCTAAGTCAATAGGAGCAGCACTTGAGAAGGAGGCGTTATGGATTCGCAGCACCCATCACACAGCTTCTATCCCAAACCCCAGGAGAACAGGCTGCTCTACTTTGCCAATACTATGGTATGAAAATTCTGGTTTCTTAACCCATTCCTGGCACCCTGTCTCCTTCTATATTACTACTATAGCTATAAATTAATATACGTAGCTATACTAAGCCCATCAGTCATGACAAGTGGAAAATATATAGCTAGAACTGATCTGAGACAAGAGGAATAAAATTATCTATGGCTTTGAAGCTAATCAGAACTGAAAATCCTAAAGAGTGGTTTTTTTTTTTTACCTAAAAAAGGAAAAAAATATACAGCAGAGATGGCAGAACTCCGCTATGGATTTTAAATGGCACATGCTCAGATCAGCCTGGTGTAGTCCAACAGATATATATAAAATAGATTTTTTTTTTTCTCAATCAGATACACTCTAGACTCAGCAACAGCTTGTGCTGAAATATCCAAGTGTTCTGTGATTGAATGATTATTGCAAGTAGCATGGAGACAGCGTGATTCCTGACACCAGTCTGGTTGATTAATAATGTTATTGTTTACATAGGTGTTAAATAAATCAATGATTACATATCGTTAATGGAACCAGTTGCCCTTTTTTTTCAGAACAGCTCCATCCTGCATGTTCCCTCGAAGTGCCAGGCCACCAAAGACAGCTTCCATTCAATCCGCTCCTTATCGTCAAGCCTGGGGGTCGTTACACTTCAGAAAAGGTGATGGCTATTTTCGAAAAGGGAATCTTAACTGGGGCAACTAGTAGACTTAATCTGTTTGAAAACCACAGACAGCAAACAGTTTTGAGGAGTTGTCGTGGGTTAAGCAGAGTATATAGTATTATTTCCAATATTATTGTAGTTTAGTTATTAAATTGTCCTTATCTCAACCCACGAGTCTTCTTTGCCATTTACCTCTTTAATTCTCTCCCCTATCATTGGGTAGGGGGGGGACTGTGTGAGCGGGTGTGTGTGGTTTGGCCCCCAGCCAAGGGCCACCCCGCCACAGGAGTGTAATTTTTTCAGCTTTTCATGGAAGAGACACACATACCCTGCTGAAAAATAACATTTCAGAATGAAGGAGGAGGAACAAAAGTAAACCCACAGTTTATATCTTCTACATAAAATAAATATTGTCACACCTGCCACAGGGAGCATACAAGGTAACTAGAGATAAATTTGAACAAACGACAAGGGGAGAGAGAGGGGAAAGGAAAAGGCTAGAAGAGGCAGTTTGGGAAACACTGGAAGAATATAGGGAATACGGAAAATAAAATTCAGAGATGCTCTGTAGGCAAAGCTGCTCTTAGCACCTGCTCTACCACCTCGTATGTAAAGACTACTCCATGCTTAGATTAGCGAGTCTGGTGGTAACAGCGAAACCAAAAACTCCAGGCAACTCCCCCCACCCTGCCCAAATCCCCTGTGTATGTAGAAACCTTTCTTTACACATAAACAATACATCTCACTTTAAATTAATGTAATTTATTCTGGGTTTAAACCTTTTTTTCAAAAAGCTTTTGGCTGCGAATATTGTACTGTCAAAACAGTCCTGGGAAAGAAGAAAGCCTTATAACCGGAAAATAAACCTTTTGGGTGGCAATTTTAGAAATACTGTCTTCATATAGCTAGGGGAAAGGTTCCTCCAGCCAGCTTTAAGTTAAAGAATGGAACCTAACTACATATTCACCATTTCACGTATATTACCCCCTACCCTTGACTCCAGCAGCAGAAACAGCTGAATAGCAGCACTAGGAATTTTCAAGCTGCCCTGGTCTCTAGTGAAAAATCTTTAGGGGCCATGAGAACACCAACAGGCTCAAGACTTCACAAATCTCCCTTTTGTGTGCATCCATTTTGAGAACTGCAAGAGTGCTCGGGGCATTCAGGAACAAATTTCTACCTACAGGAAAAATGTTCCTGCCAAAATCTCTCCCGAAGAGATGTGGGCTGGAATCTCCTCTGCTCTAAAACCATTTCCTGCTGGCCTGGCAGGCAGGAGGTTGCGATCAGCTGCCACCTGGCTAGGTGACTTTTTTGGGATGAGGTAGGGGGAGGAAGGAAGGACCCACAAGTTCCCAGCTGACAAAGAAACTTGACCTCTACGCCAACTGTTCCCCTTGCAGCCAGGACACTCAGGACAGGGGGAGGAACGTGCCTTCTCCACACTGTCACCAGATTTAGATATAGGCAGCAGCACAGTTGACACACGAGAGGCAGCAGAACATCATAGACACCAGCAACCAAAGGGTATCACCTCAAGAGAGCTCCATGAGATACAACATTTTATCTTGTAAATAATTTTATTCTTGGAGAGCAAACCTTGGTTTTCTCCCAGACCAAAGGAAGTAAAGAAACTAAAACACAATTTGCAAACATTACAAATTGTAACTGAGAAAGTAAGTGAAAAACTGTTCTTCTGCAATGGTATCAGTCTCCAGGGCAGTTACGTGCCATAGCATCATTGAATTCAAATGAGCTGCAATTTCTACAGGCTGAGGGTTTGGGGCTTAAAAGTTTCCATCTAGTACCCATCTCCAGCTCTCTCTTGCAGCATGACTGCTCTTAACACAGTGAAAATAAATGTAGCTTGTATGAACTGATAAAGGCCAAGTATTGCCTCCTTAGAATACCTGGAGAAATTATCACCGGCCCTTGGTTCAGGAAGACCACTCTGTCAGGATTGCCGAGCCTGAGCACGCATACAGGGATCTGCACAAGGCTTCAGCTACCCACAGAAAGTAAACGTGAAAATAAGCATCTGCCTCCTTCAGTGCTAACTCATCACAGAGCCCAGCCACCTTGGATTCAAATGCAAGGAATTAACACTACATATACTCCAAAAATGCATTTTTATACAAACTGGGATGAAAATGAAGACATTATTAGATAACCAAGTAAGTCTTCTAATAACATTCCTTCATTTTAGAAGAATTAAGCTATTTCAAAAGCTGTCTGGTGCTTTAGGTAGAGAAGCTGCTTCTAGAGCTGTTTGATATACAAAGGTAAAGATTCTGCCCAATTTCAGAGCACACAGACTGAAATAGCTCAACAGGCTGTCCTTGAGGTCATCGATAACACTAAAACATAGGCACAACAGAAAGTGCAGCCATCCCAAAGCTGTGTTTTGATCCAGCACACTGGGGGCCGTTCAGCTGCAGTGAGAACGTAGGCAGCATACCTGACTTCACATCCAGGCAGCCATCGTCAGCTTGCTGGTTCCTACCAACAAGGGAGATGTACCTATGGCAGGCAAACGTGAAGAATTCTACCAAGTCAACCTCAAATCAGGTCTGAGCTGATGACTGCTGCTCTGTGAGGTTCGAGAGATAATCCTCCAAGTAATATTCTTCAAAGCAATATGCACTGACCTAGGAGCAGTAGCAGCAGAGTGAGGGCTGCAGCTGGTGCTACTGCAGTCTCAGCAGAGCTTTGCAACCCATTTACATGGTGATTATAATAATTTGGGCCCAAATCGTTGGATCAGTTCTTCTGGGTATCAAATCTGACAGCACAAGCCTAATCTTTAGAGATGCTGACATTTTGTGTCCCACTTGAAGTCACTGGAAGCCACAACTTAGTTGTGCTAAAAATAAAAAACAAAAAAGAAACTAAGAATTTATTAGCAAATTCTGAAAGTAATGTTTTTCATCTCTTCGCGTCTATCTTCCTGCCTGTGACACAGAGGTAGCTTTAAAGCAGCAGGAATGGAAGACTGTTAACACTCAAGCAACGGGCAGCTTTGACCCGGCTGATTAAGCTCCTGGCTAAGTTGTCTCTGCTGCTTGCCTTTGTCTGTCTTGTCTCCATGAATAAACAGGTAGGATAAAGTCTGACCGCCAAGTGCATAGCAGAAAAGAATCTTGACCCTTTGTTCTAGGAGACACTAGTGTAATTCGAGTAGTCATATAAATAATGAAACTGATTGCTTCATTGGAACAGACTTTGCAGCCTGGAAATAAAAAGCAATGCACTACTACCCCTTGGTGAAATGAGTAATACTTGGGGATCATGAAGCGCTGCTTTCTCATTTCTGTGCACACACCACACATACGTACAGCTGGCTTTACAGAGAAGAATCCTGTCTTGTCCCCTTGAAAAGGGGAGACAAGAGAAGGTGCAAAAAAAAAAAAAACTGTTCACTGAATCCTTCTGCTCCACTCGGTACCTCTCAGATCTTTCATGTGCTTTGTGTTCTTTTAAGAATGATCATTGTTTTCTTCACAATCTTAAAGCCCATGATTTAGTATCATCTAATAGTGTATTGCTTCTGAAAACAAAACAGCACTGTCCATATAACACAGGCAGCTTCTGATTGTCAAAGATCTTCATCATATCGATTATTTTCCCCATCAGATATTTCGCAGAACTCTGTTTCCGTAGGGCTTCCTTTAAATCTGTAGCAATCTGAGGCTCTGGATCTGCTGTGGGTTAATATCCAACAATGGTCAAAGTGCCTCTTCACTTCCAAATTCCATCAGGTTCTGGATAAATGATCCTAAAAGTCAAGTTTATCCGTGCATCTCTAGAATGATATTCCTTAGGCACTCGATGCTGTAATCAAACAATGTAAAAAAACTTCATTACCCGTGATGGCTTTTTATTAACATTTCTAAACACTTGGGTAGGGCAAAAAATTCATATTCTGACTGCTCAGGGCCACTGGAAACAAAAGGTCTTTGTAGATTACTGTAGACTTGTTAAATTAAGTGGCAACTTTTTGTACATTCCAAGTTCCTAAATTGATTTTGCTCTTTCAGCTGCAGGCTGCAACCTTCATTGCTGAACTTTAATGCTGGCACATCTGAGTTGATTCCTATTACATCACTTAGCACTTGAAAGAAAACCCATTGTTTCTGGGGGTGCTTTTAAATCCTGAGTCAGAAAGCAGTATTCATGTGCTGGGAAACAACAGTGGCACTGGAAGCAGAATGTCCCATACCTTTATGGGAGTGCCTCGTGCATATTTAGAAAACTGCACTGCAAGCAAAGCACACAACGGTGTCAAGGATTTTTCACCTGCCAGTCCTCCTGGGTAGCTCCTTCCATCACCAGCAGAGTCCCGTGGTCAAGTGGGATTCGTAGCCTTTCGACGTAAGTATAGTCTCCATTCTCTTCCTAAAAAGAAACATCAGACACTGAAGAAGCGGGTGGGTGCATTTGGTAGAAAACCAGTCCTCTACAGCAGAGCTTAAAAGCTGTGAGTGGAGAGGAGAACAGGAAGCTCTTACAAGACCAAGAAGTCTAACTAAACCTGTTTGTTACCATATTTCATAAAGAGTTCAGGAGCTGAGCATTCTAAGGGTGAAAGAAGCCACTGTGTTCAAAAACATCTGGTGAAAAAATTCTGGAGCGAGGCTGCGAACCTTTTGGAAACATCCGCTCTTGAAATAAACAGTTGCATGTGGACACATTCTGCAACAGCCACCCCGATTCCAACTGTTAACTACATCAAAAATACACACCCTCCTTTTATCCTGCATTTTTCTCATATACACCTTGGTATAGTATTATCTGCTAGATGAAGAACTTTGCCTAATTGAAAAAAAAAAATCTCCTTTTCCTGTATTACCTTGTAAAACAAGTTGCCTTAAGCTTTATCATCACGAAGCAAAACAGACGGCTAAACTAGAAGACAAATAATTTGTAAACTTTTGTCAAACCTTCAGATTATGTACAACTTTTTTAAAGCACAACCGGACATAGTAACAGTGCAGTATTAGTCTCACACATCCCATTGGGGGAACAGCTCTATTGCTTTGCGCTATCCCTTCCACTCTTCAATCAGACTAACACGCTGCTAAGTCAAATTGCTCAGGGAAGTTTGTTACGCTGGCACAGTTCTCTTTGTCCATCACGACAGTAACACGTCTGGTATTATAATGCTCTATGTACTCCTCTAATATTTTCATATTTTTGCCTTCCCCAGAAAAAAATTGCTGCAAACCTTGAACAACTTCCATTTAACATCTCGCCTACTTAATGCTGGCACTTTGATTATTCCATTAATCTTGCAATGTGAATAGGAAAAGCAGGATATCCCTACAACCCAGAATGCTTTTACAAAACCTCACATTTTCAAAAATCTTAACAAACTTCCTTGAAGCTTAATTGTGCAGTAGCCCAACGTCATGCAGGTTTGCCTTTTTTAAAGTTCATGGCTTGCTGAAAAGCACAAAATAATTAGGTAAAGCATCAACTACTGGGAAAATTGTGTCCTGGACTGAAAACAAAGTTTGATTTTCGAAAGAACAACTGGGAGTGCGTGTGTGTGTGTGTATAAAAAAAGATTAGGATAGAAAGACAACTGCAAATCCTCTAAAACGCAAAAGAGCTTGGTTGGGATCAATTCCCGACAATAAAAGGCATCACTTGATGTAATTGACTCTCTATTTGCACCTTTGCCACTTTCTGTTCATGTCTGAGACTAGAAGTGGCAGTGTGGCAGAACAAGGCTGTTCAATATTGTTGGTGCAACTGGCAGCACTGGCTGGCAATTCTGGGTTTGTGCATTTCTTGGGGATACCCAAGGGCCCAAAGCTGTGCCAATGGTTAATTAAGCTCACAAAACATCTGGAATCAGGGAGTGCTGAAGGCACTCAGAATCATCTGTAATACATATTCTTTATAAGGACAATGCAAAACTTTTTTTTTCCAGTTTCTACAATTATTAGCCATTTATCTTGTCCTATTAAAAGTAAGGTGTAACACCAAAAACATTTTCTTAAACTTCAGAGGAAATAAGGAAAAAAATTCAAAACAGGTATTATAAACATGACAGCTGATGAAAAGCAGAGAAATACCATCACATGGCTGTTTGCTGTTTCACAGGATTACATCATTTCCCTTTGTGGATGGCTAACAGTGGACTTATTTTTATCTCTTGCTCACCCTGATTAAAAAGGAGTCCTTCTAAGAGAAATGATTTAGGAGAAAACATGCTTTTGGCTTAGAAAAGTCAATATGTGAAAGCAGCAGTTACTTTCTGTTTCAAATGTGACATCTCTGAGCTTAGTTTTACTTAGAAAAAAGAGATTTTTATGTCAACTAGTTTTGCAGGGCCAGCAAAGTTAGACAAAAAGTTTTTACTGTCTTACATGTCATTGCTAACACTGTCCACCAAATCTCCTTTCAGAACTTTTATCTCTAGAGTTGATGTTAGACACACAGAAAACTCAGCTGGGTGTCAGAGATCACAAAGTTTATGAAGGAAATTTATTCTTGACATCTAAGGAGGAAAAGTTTTTCTTAAAATATGGGTAACAAACATGGCAAGAAATGCATCAGGTAACTTTTATATGGTCACTTGGTAACTCTACAGAGGTATCACAAAACCAGCTGCTTCCAAGAACAGGTCTAGCAATGCAAATTCTCTGCTTCTTAGTATATTAGAATTTAAATAACTTTGAGTTGCACATTTAATACAATCCCAGCTTTTCACCACCCAAGTACACTGGCTAGAACTTTTGCTTTTATCCTTAACTCAAGTAACTAAAGTTAATAAGTGAGGAAAGCTCATCATGAGTTGATAGGAAGCTGTGAATGTAACATCTGTAAGTATTCCTGGACTCCACCAGGGTTTTTTTTCTTAAAATGGTATAAAAATCAAAAAGGTAAGGAAGAAAAAAGATCTAGTATAAATCTATGTAAATCACCTAAGTTTGTTTCTTCAGTCTCAGGCAAGTTTATTGAGATAGTAGTAGGAAATGGGTTCTGGAGAGTGTGGAAGCATCTTCTATTATATGGAAAAGTCAATGGAAACATCCTGTAGAAGAATGTATAAATAAGAATGCAGTTATACATACAAATGATGCAAAATTATTTTCAAAGACTAAAGTCAGCAGCCTTAATGGAGAACGTTGGCTTCTAGTCTTCTGCTTTACCTATTTACCTCTTACCAAGAGAATTATCCTTACAAAACTTCTAATAGCATATTTTTCAGATTTCCATCTTGCTTGTACCCCTCTTTTCCAGTTTAATCCTCTACCACCAGCTGTACAAACACCCTCCTCCATGGCAAACTGGTCTCATCTGTCAATAGTTCTGCATTTTTACCTGTTTATTCTCACTAGCCCTCATGAATTCCTCACTGCAGCTCTTTTCTTTACAGATTCAGTAAGAATGAATATCAGTTCTATTGCCCTTTCCTCAGACAATCCACTTGCCCACCTGCACAGGACTATCTTTAAAGAAACGGCACTTTCTTTCTGCAGCTGACCTAGCAGGCTGCAAGTGAGGTAGCTCTAAAGCACTCGCACCTTCCTCTCTGCTTGTCTCCAGCAGCTCAAGTCCTGCCCATACCGGTGGACACCACCTCCTCCTCTGCAGCCACTGCTGCCTGCAAGTCTCCTTCATGCCAATCTAAAAGTTCAGTCCTCCTTGTCCTGATCCAAGCCTCTGTACTCCCTGTTCCATCTTCGATTAGGCCTGTTAGGATACGAAAGGTTATTTTTCTGCTCTTTTTAAAAGCACTAAGAGATCTCTAACTTCAGCTAGAACAGTACTCAAGCAGAGGAGACAAGGACTGTGTTTTCCTGCTTCATTTGAAGGACAGACCCATCTGAAGGCTGATTCTGAGAACACCGTGAACATCCTGCTATTATCTAGCACATGCAGGAAGCTCCTTCCCTTCCCCAGTTTCCTTGGTTACAGACAGCAGAGCAGCCTGACAGCTGGCTTTCTAACTCCTGCCACAGTTCACACTGAAGATTTTTTTGGACAACACCACCCAACTGGTCCTGATGGCACCCAGACCTCTGCTACAGAGCACCTCCCAGTGGGACGTGGGAGCTGGGCGGGACATGAAGCATCACCAGGTTCCAGTATAAGTTGGGTACGGACCTGTTGGAGAGTAGTGTAGGGGAGAGGGACCTGGGGGTCCTGGTGGACAGCAGGATGACCATGAGCCAGCACTGTGCCCTCGTGGCCAAGAAGGCCAATGGCATCCTGGGGTGTATCAGAAGGGGGGTGGTCAGTAGGTCAAGAGAGGTTCTCCTCCCCCTCTACTCTGCCCT
>VZTO01013588.1:128617-235654 GCA_013400615.1 Syrrhaptes paradoxus | reverse complement strand
ACTTCTTTACAGTGAGGGTGACAGAGCACTGGAACAGGCTGCCCAGAGAGGTTGTGGAGTCTCCTTCTCTGGAGACATTCAAAGCCCGCCTGGATGCGTTCCTGTGCGATCTGATCTAGGTGTTCCTGCTCCGGCAGGGGGATTGGACTAGATGATCTTTCGAGGTCCCTTCCAATCCCTAACATTCTGTGATTCTGTGATCACCCTTGGTCCTTGAACTGACACTTCCCACTCTGCTTCCAGAAGGACCTAATGAGATAACCTGGCATCGTCTCACCGAGCTGAGCAGTGGTAAGCAACAGTACAAACTGAGTGAGGCTGTGTCAGAAAGACACACCTAACACAGCAGAATCCGTTCCTCTAGAGGAGGACGATGAAGTCACGGAGGAGTGGGCCAGGAGCCTTGCGGCTGTGTGGAGAACCAGAGGAGGTCACAGGGCTGCCGGAGCGGTGACAGTTATGCTCTGGGCAAGCACGAGAAGACTCGTTGACTAAACCCAGAGATAGTGTGTGAATTGTGGATGAATCACGGCTCTAAAACAAAGCATTCGCCTCTTGGTTTTGGTGTAGGCAGGAGCTACAACAATGACGGGGAACAAGGAGGCAAGAAAAAGTTGAAGTCGTTTACTGGAACTAAAAGCAGAAAATAAAAGAAACCCGATCACTTCACTGTAGACTTCAAACTACCAAGCAGGCATCCAAAAAACCCTAGGAATCCTTTAAAGCAAAGGCAAAATATCAGGTACGATCACACAACTGGTCCAAATAAACAGAAAAAACAGTGTTTAGAAGAAAGAATGCTTAAAAAGAACAACTTCAGCAGGTAAAGTTAAACAGCTTCTGGTGTCATGTCAATTTCCATTGAAATTAACTCCTTAATTCCAGTGGAGATTTACCTCTGAAGTGTACTTGCAGCTTTTCTATGTGCAGTGGGCTGAAATCTGAGTAAGAATTATTTCTACTTTTCCACGAGATGCTTGTTCATGCGGATTCAGACAGGCTATGCATGTCTCTGCACTCCCATACCATCTATTGTATGATGAACACTTACTCATCCAGTACAGTACTCACCAGAAAAAAAAACCAGAGGACTGAACCTTTCCTTCCCCTCACTCTAGAACAATTTTCAGGAAAAAAAATACAACTTTCACCCAAAAAAACATTTTTTTTGTTTTTCATTTTTTGCCAAGGAAAAATGCAGAGAAAGGATAAAAAGGTTTCCTTTTGTAACAGAGTGGCCTATACAAACGCCACCAAATTTCTCCCAGACAGATGTCCAAATTCACACAAACGTGCATAAAAAAACCACCCTACCAACAGTACCGCTGTTCTTTGCAGTTAAGAGAAACAGGATTTGATTCTCTAGTAAGTTCGTCCACATTTCAAGACATAATATGGAAAAAATATTTGTACAGATACTAAGATGAACTGAAGGCTCTGATCTAGTATTCTTACATAGCACTACAAGATGCTCCCCGATTTATGGTACACACTGTTTTGTACGCAGCATGTCATCACACAACTGCTTTACATTTTTTTTTTGCAGAACCATTTATCCACAGCGAGCTTCAACCATAGTATTTCTCATCTTGTATTTTCATTACATCTTTCCACCTCTCATCTCAAAATACGTAAAAGCACTTACAAGAACAGATGGAAATGAAGCCTTTGAAACTCTACAATCTGAAATACTAGAATGCTGGCCCTCAAAGAGGTTTAATTTTGCGAGTAAAGGATTCGCCTTCTGTTTCCCTCCTCAATGAAGACTAACTGGATGTACTGCGACTGGCAGATCACAAACCAGGGAGAGCCTGAATGCCTGTGATGACTGTTAATCTGAATCACTTTTCCCTAGACTACAGTCCGCTTCCTGTAACTTGCCTTTGAACAAAGTAATGATCTAACTTCAAATATCTACAATCAACTTTAACCTTCCCTTAATGAAAAAGAGAATGCTACATTCCAATAGAGTATGAGAATTATTTCTTTGGTAGTACAGCCTGAAAGGCTGCAATTTCCATCAGAGCCTCTTGTAACTCCCACTTGGCAAAACATCTAGTGTCATAGGATGCTCTCAGAAAATTGCAGGCTTTGGGAGCGTGCAAAGAGTACATAACGTGTGCCATATAATTATTAAGCATGAGTTCCCTTAGGCACAGGATGCCGTTAATAGCAACTTATTCAAAGATCACCCTGCACTTGGGGATCGTACCTTAAAAATAGGTACGTCACGCTTGCAAAAGGAATACACTTCACAGGCAGCCAGAGTCAGCTAGCGAGAAATAACAGGTCAAAGGCACTGAAGAAAAAAAAAAAAGGAGGAGTGCTAGAGGGATACATCTATAGGAAATCGTCCATCTCAGGAAGAAAAGGGAAGAAATCGTGCAGTACTGATCAAAGAAGGCGGCCAATTATGAATGGCACAGACAATTTCCCCCCTTCCTCACAGTGGGTGTCTTTAGAGAAAAAAAAAGACAAGACATCTTGCTGAATAACTGGGTTTGATTTTTAAGAGGGAAACTGCAAAGTCTATACTGAAATCTAAGCGGCTTTGATGCTGATCCATTGAGGGGGAACACGTGCACTTCCAGAAATGAATCCAAGCACCAGTTACAGTTTCCCAGAGGAATGAACTTTCCAGCAGACACTGTCATCATCACAGCATCAACGACACTTACTCATGCTGCGCCCACGGATACAATGCTCTGGTTATGTGATCTCATGCTCGGGGACCAGGATTAAACTCACTTCAGACAACAAAAAATTCACAAATTAGAGAACCAGTGAAAAATACAAATTATTTATCTGTTTTCTGGTTCAAATTTTGACCTTTGCTGTTCATGACTAGGAAACCCAAGGTGACTCTCGAGGGGCAGCCTTCAGTAGGTCAGCATACAGTTTCCTAACAGGCTGATAATCATCATCTTTGCTTTCTGCATTACTTATTCAGAACAAATGGCAACATAAGCAGAGAGCAAACCCTCTTCCCAAAGTTCTACTCACTCAGATAAGACATCTGAAGCAGGATACCCTAAAATGAGGCCTGTATTCTCAACACAGGAGCGTGCGATTCCTTTACTTGGATAAATACAAATTGCAAAATTTAAGTTGGCTTGTAAATAAAGCTTTCCCAAGCACAGCATTTTATCTCGAAAGAGTATTCACTACTGAATCACCCACTAATTCCTGAAAGGATGTTCCACACACGTCTCCTTACCAAAGTAAGGATCTCTGTTTAGTCTGTGAAGTATGATGTGACAATTTGGTATTTTATGGAAGAGAAATGAGCTGCTTCCCTCTGTTCACTGTCCCTCAATCTGAACGCACACAAGTCAAAATGCAACATTATTAAGAGGATTTTTACTTACAAGTCAGGGCTACTCTTCATCCCACATGCACTATACATTACACAACGTTTGCCTGAATTAAAGAAAACGCTGTCAACTCTTGGGTTCATTTACGCAGTGAAAGTCCCCTTCCATCATAATTGATTTCGTTTTAAGTAACGGGAAAGGCCCTTATTTGGGCAGAGGAGTGCCTAGGTTGCAATTTCACTGCAGCACTACACTGCTGCCCGTTATTAGAGTGGTCCCACTTCCATCCTCAAGATGTCATGTTCCACCCAACAGATTTCTGGATCCCTACGCTTATTCCACATGACTTTGTGAGTTGTGCTTTCATTAACTACTGTTCAACACTTTTAGTAATTAAGTTCTCTAAACAGAGGGTAAATACTAAACATATCAGTAACTACAGGACACTCTCAGTGTGATACGAGCACTCACAGGGGAGGGTTTCTTCCTCATCTCAAAGGTCCGGGTAGCACCAAAGCTGAGCGAGACAATGACAGGATTTGTTCCCAGCGATGGTTCATCGTCACTGTGCCAGTCTACACTATCCTTCTCATTTCGGTAGAGGTTGCAGAGAAGAGAGTTGAAGGTGTAGCCGGTGAACTCTTCAATGCGCTCCTTCAGCACAGTCAGCAGAGGATGCCACTGTAAGCAGCACAGCAGGAGTGGGGTCAATACCATGAGAGCAGGCCAGCAGCAGGTAACATAAAACACACGGGGAAAACTACTAAGAAACAAAATACACTGCACTTTAATCACAATAAACTGGACATCAAACAAACACCTGTAAGCAATCCCAACTATATTTTTAGCAAAGCTGAGGAAAGGTGTTCCTGCAAAATATGCATCTGTTACCTATTGCTCAGCACTAGGTCATCTCCTAAAACTATGAAGCCAGTCTGCTTTTCATACTACCGTAGCCAGCCACCCCAATTAACTGCAAGGTGAGAAAGTCGACAGAGTAAAATCTGCTTGAACTGACCCTGGATAAACATTGGGAGCTCTTCCCTAAGACAAAAAGTGTGCAACTCCTCCCACGCACACCTGGTTTTTTAACCTCCTGGCCAAGCTAGAAGAGTTTAACATGGAAGCCTGATAACATCCGAGTTACCAGGCCACTGCTGGCGGGGACAGTGCATCCAAAAAGTCACAATCGGTGACTAAATGACATGCTCGCAATTGCCTGCAGTTGTTGACACAGAACAAGAGGCAACGGTTGGCCTGGCACCATCACAACGTGGCCCTCTGTCCCTGCTCCATGAGTATAGCTTGTTGAACCCGACTCCTCAATCACCTCTTGGGGTTTTGACTTTGACATGGTAACTTCTCAGTGGTTTGCAAAACCAGTGTCACAGGCCCTGAATTTCACATCCTTCCCTGTGATGACATCTTGCTGAGCCCATAGCCTTCCACATTCCATTACAACTCAGTCCAGTGAACCATTATTTAATGTTAGGAACTTACATCATGACTTTCATCTGTCAGAGTGCTTTTAAGTACTGCATAAGTATATATATTAAAAAAAAAAAAAAAGGCCAAAGCAATGTAGGCCAGAATTTTTGCCCATTATATAAGCAGAAACACAGATCAAGGGAGGATAAAGAACTGATTCCAAACCTCCTAGTGCATCACTGGCAGAAGGAGGAACAGACAGCAGGAATTATTTCCCACTAGCACCTCTATCATCGAGTCTGCACCACTTTCTTTCCACGCTTACCCATATTCAAACGGGTTTTTAGCCTACTGGCTGCACTGCAGAAGCCCCAACATACCATCCCTCTCTATCGGGGTATTTCCAGCTAAGTCACCCCCCTTCAATGACTAAGCAGCATGTGAATAATTAATTATACATAAACACAGCTTGCAGCTACGGGACAGGTAGGGAAATCAGTAATACCACCTAAAAAAACCGATAGTTGTAACTGGGCTGCCTGACCGTGCAGTATGTGCAGGACATACAACGTAATGACAGAACAGTCCAACAAGAATTACTGAAAACACTTTTCAGAGACCCACAAGGACTGGATTCCTTCAACTCCTATGGCAAAAGTGTTTATTACTAAGAACGTTACTTTATGGTTACCTTACATTTTACTTGGGATATTTTTTGTGATATAAACCCCATTCTACAGGTAAGGACCGTGCTCTTTACACTATCCACTGCTTCTCGTAGGCTGCAGGAACTCCCACCTACAAAGCCAAGCGAAATGTCAGAGTGTTTGTGTGTGGTCTGCCCATATATCTGCCCATGGGCAGCTTCCAGCCAGTGGCAGGGCTGGCTCCCAGCTCTGCAAGCTTTCCAGTGCATCTCACTTTTGCTGGAGTTTCTTTCTCTCAGTAAAAAGAACTACTATTCAGGGATAAAAAACAGGATCAGCACACGTGACTGATATAGGCCTTGTACCTCTCGAACGAGAAAAACAAGCCAGTGGCCCAATGAGTGCTAACTCTGAACTTCATGCAAACTGAACTGAAACAGTGAATCCAGGGTATACAGGCTCTACCCAACCTCTGAGCAGTGACGGCTGCCACAGCAGGCAATTCTGAACTGGATGGTATTTTTAAGACTACAAAATCTTCACAACCCATCTGGTTAAATAATGCCTTTCCACTTTTCCCAAACTGAGTTTTGCCAGGAGATACCCGCCCTTTAGCAGTAGTTCTGGGACTTGAGAGGCTTCTCTCTCTTGCTGTCCAGCCTCCAACAGTCACAACTTACGGTTCAGAACACTGCAGCCTACTGCCATGGAAATTTCAAATAAAGCAATACCAGGAGATAGGCTGATGAGCCAGCAGGTTGGAAGAGAGAGAGTGTAAACATGAACAAAACATCATCGATCTGTGTGATCACTGTGATCTGATCTAGGTGTTCCTGCTCCGGCAGGGGGATTGGACTAGATGATCTTTCGAGGTCCCTTCCAATCCCTAACATTCTGTGATTCTGTGAGTCACTCAGAAGGTTTTTAACCCTTCCAAAATAGCATGGGAAATTACATCCTACAATCTGGAGTTGCTGGGCAGGCAGGCTGTGTGTGTGAATTTCACACCATTCACATGGGAATCAGTAATAAGCCTAAATTCTCACTTAAGCAGTACCTAAACCAAATGTTTCTGAAAGTAACTGTTTCAGTAATCGATATTACTGTATCTTTACAACAAAAAACTCAAGATGACTGTGTACACTACAATCTCCCATATAATGATACATAGTATAAGTCACACAAAACAATTCAGAGTTCTGTCCAAAGCTACAGTGACCCAAAAGCAGAACTTTAAACTCTGGAGTGATAACTTCCTTTTGACAGCGTTGAGCAACTAAAGATGCTCCTCCCAGTCAATCCACTCGTAACGCCTGTTTTATGAAGTTGTCCACATTCCGCTAGAATCCGTTGCTGATCAACAAGTGAAATGCTGATAGACAGTCAAGGCAAAAATATAGGACAGAGGGAATTTTTCTCTCTCAATCTCTGCAAAGGGTTTCTCTGTAGATAATAATAAAAGAAAACTGTAAACATATACATACATTTGGGTTTGGCTGCATGGTTATCCTGGAGTACGTGTAAGGAAGTTCCCCATACCAGGAGGTAAGCCTTGGTTCCTCAAAAGATACTTCTGAAAAAAAGAAAAGCAGGAAGACTTTCTCAGCTGCCTTATCAAAGAGGTTGGAAACCGAAAGATGATATAATTCTGCCATGAAACTTGATCAAAAAGGGCCTGTCCACTCACCTGAAGTTAAAAAGCAGCCCCTTAAAATCCTCAGCGTTACGTAATGAACTCAAGTGAAGGAACAAGATTATTCAAAAGGAGGCCTGTCTCTGCAAGAGGAATTACCTGCTGAAATCTTGGAACCACACCAGTTCTCTCATCCCTATGCCAGACAGGGCAGGGACTGGACAAGGTAAAGATACAAAATGAAACTGAAATTTTATTTATAGCTTCGGCTTGTTTTATATTCTCCTGGTTCCAGTACCCAATACGCTGGCACATGTTGCAAGATGTATCCCCTGGGAAGCATGAAGTGGAACGGACTGCAGCACCCATGGGGCATTCCAGAAGCAGAACGTAGCAAGGCCGGACAGGTAACCTTTTGTCAAATAGGTGTAATACAAACATCAAGTTCAAAGTACTTCCAACTTCTGCAAAGACTATCTCGGTAGCCATTTCTCATGCTTGACAGGCACCATTCTCCATTATACAGTACCTTTATTGCAAGCCAATAAAAGCAGAGGTTGAAGATGTTTTCCAGCCCTGCCCAGTAATTATTCCGATACATTTATCTTCCATCCGTTCCTGACTGAAAGAGACATTTCGCTAGAACAGGCGCCCCTTAGTGCAAGAGTCCAGAATAGCAGTCTCCTCACTTCATACTGGAATTTATAAGCAAAGACAGGAGAAGAAACAGGCTCTGCTGGGATTTTAAGTGAGAGAGGCAAAAAAAAAATATTCCTGGTGACAGAAACCTCAAAAAATACAGTTTTTGCAGCACCACTGGGAGACAGTATGAAGGGATGGAGTACAGACTTAATCTACAATAAAAAGAGTGCAAAAAAGAACTGGAGATGACAGAAGAGGCAGTGAAATTCAAAGATTTTTAAGATAGGCAATTTTACTTTGGAAAGATCTAATTTCATTTGCAATAGGAACATGGTGACAAGAGACTGAAAAAAAAAAAGCAGCAGAACTCTTCAAATACGCATGGAAAACCTGGAAGGAAATGTGAAAGAGTGGTAATACGTAAAAAGAAAACCAATGATAGACAGTGCATGGATCTTGGTATGGAAATGACCTGGGAATGACCTGAAAAGCTGGTCTGCACACTCCTTACCCTGTCTGATGTGAGTTCTCTGAGCCCAGGGTATGTCTTGAAGGAGCTGTTCAAACATCCAGTCTGCTTGTTCTGAGTCAATAAAGCCAGGAATCAAATGAATCCTAAGGAAGAAACAGAAAAAGAAAAGATGGAAGGAACAGACACTTATATCTATATATGGCTTGACAAAATACTCTTTTAACTTCTAGGATTCCCCAAGGAGCTGAGAATGGCTGTAACGCACAAGCCCGAAAGTCAAAGCCCAGTACCCTATTTCTGACCACAACCAAAAGGAAAGAACAGAAGGCAGCAGGAGCTCCTGATGAGCCTTTCCCTCACCAAACATGTCTAATTGCTTTTTAAAACCTATAAAAACGCACGACACTGACAACATCCTACAAGTCTCACAATCAGCCATATACTGTGGGAAAAACGGCATCCTTCTGGTTATTCCCATCTAACAAACCAGAGAGCCCTGCTTATAGTACTACAACCAGCATAACTACATAATTGGCCCTTATTCACCATCTGCATGCCACCCAGAATTCGACAGCCCTTTATCACTCCTGCTGTCCTGCCCTCTCTTTTCCAAGCACAAGAACCCTACAGTATCTAAACCTTCCTATTTTGACATTTCCATATGTACATTTTCTATATTGACTGTACAGACAGCAGCATTGAACAATTCCAGCCACTGTGGTGGGCTGCAGAGTAGGAATGCTGTTCACAAGAGTTTATTCTCACAAGTATTCAATGCTCCGAAGACACCAACACGAATATATAATAAATGTACTAAAACAGATGCCAAATCCGATTATTAACTTCCCAGAAATGTATATATTCCAGCACCATATTATGAAAACAAACTCCACAAATGTCAAAATAACCCAGCTAGCTGTGTATCTTTTCTTTTTCCATCTGGTCAAAGCTTTTACTTTTCAAACTGGTATAAAAGTTTACTCGCAGCTTTAGAAGAAACCAAAATGAAAGCTTTGAAATAAATGCACAAAAAGCTACTATGTCCTTGGCATTTTTTCCACTATTGATAAAATCTATGAAATTCAGAAGAAAAGGATTAATACTGATATCGCAGCTATGTCAGCAAGGTCAAATAAAACGCATTTTAGTTAGTAGGTATCACAGAACAAGCAGGTTTTGTTTTGAAGTGTCCTGAAGCTGGAATAATTAAGGCAGAGGACGTAAAGCAAAAGGGACAACCCTAAAGTTACCAAGTTTGCCTGTAGTTGAGCGCTTGTATTAGATTCATTTAAAACTAGTCCAATTTACAGCTAAAAAGCTTTGGTAGCTCTTAGCTATACATCACAGACATCACACAGGAATACTGATCCACATTTCAAGCAGCAACTTACTCTGGATAGTGAAACTAATGGACATAGCCCCTTCTCCTTATTCCAGACAAGAACACTGGATGCAGTACTCACTAGGTGTTAAGAGGTTCGTTTTTCTTCTCTTCAGTGCTGCTCAGAACTCCCTAAGTCTCTGCTACGTGATACTCAAACTATTTCTGCTACACAGAAGATACCCAGGAAGGGCCATGTGCACCTGCTAGAGTCAAAACACTTTACAGAGAGCAGACTTCAAAAAGCTGAGAATCACCACGATGGCAAATAACCAGTTTCATCCACTCACCTAGAAACGCCAGCTGGTGCTTTGCTGAGCTCATACACACCAGGCTTGCTGAGGATGTAGGAAGGAAAGAGCCATGAGACAGACAACAAGAAATTATCTTACACTGAGGAACACAGAATTGCTGTAAGACTGGACTAGGGAAAGTTTTCTTTAAAAAAGAAAATAGAATTTAAAAAGGGAAGCAGTTGAGTTCTGGAGATAGTCAGAGGTCAGAGTAAGGCAGCAAGGGGTGCTGCAGAAGCAAAATGAGTTTGTGTGTACTTCTTGCCTCTCACTCCCATTTCACCAAAGGTACAATACACCCTTTTAGGGCTCTAGAGATAAGTAAACGAGGGATGTCACGGGGATCTAAAGGAGACAACCAACAAGACTGCACCCTGACCACTGGGTGGTCATTTACAGGAACACTGAGTAAGAAAATTCTAACAAGATAACAAAACTGAAGTAATTTAATTTCCCAAATCCACAACTTTACCATACGCCACCACACCTTGTCACACCTCATGTCAAAGTTATTCTAAGATCCACATTTCAGCACAAAGGGCAAGTGATCTGGGAACACCTAGTTTCACTGTGACTCTTACTAGCAGCTACTTTTCTGAACTTTCAAAGGAAGTGCTGCTTGAGTTGCCGTACCAGCGACATTCCTGGATAGCAGTGATTTCCAGCAGTTTATACAGGGACCGTTCTAGGAAAATGCACACTGCTAACCAAAGGAGACATATTTGCAGTTGATCCAGAATGTCAATTTTTTTGTTCTTCCTGGCTTATACAGCTACACCAAAGCTCTAAAAACTAGTTAACACAGACTTGGACTCTCCTGATTATAATTTCAGTTAAAAGGGCAGAAAGTCCACATTTTCTACTGAAATGTCTTCCAAAGGCACAGCAGTTTCAAGTGGAAAAGGAACATCTTTTTCAGCAGATTCCCACTAACCAACAAGCCAGAAAAACCGCACAGAGGACTGTTCAGCCAGCAGTATACTCACTCTATCACACCTGCCTCAGGAACTCTGCGCTCCACCTGAAAGGTAGCAAGACAATACATGGTGAATATTAAACATTGAAGTACTTGGCATACTGTAGTCCAACAGCACTAACTGCCATCTCTAGTGACTGTACACAGCTGCATACTGGTACATCAGTGAGAAAAACCTAGCTCTGGACAATTGGCGAGCAGTAACAACCCACCCACTCTGTCCATGCCCCAGAAACTCTCAAAGGCAGCTACCACACTGCAGGCGGTTTTTAACAATCAACTGCCCCCTAAAGGACATTTGTTTCTAAATTATTTGGATTACTACAATACTTGCTGTTTATCAACTGCAACAAAAAAAATTCTTATCCTTACACTTGGAAGTAGAAATCTAGAGGAATTATGGAAGGGATGAACAAATTCCTGGCCCCGGACAATGAGCTAAACACAGGACAGACCAGACAGAGCAGGAGCTGACGCTTTAAAATTGTCTGCAGAGCTTGAGATGGCTGGTTTTGGTTAAAACAAAAAACAAACAGAGTAGTTTAATCCAGCCTGGTCTAGCCTAGATTGTCTCAGAGATTTAGGCTTCTCTTCTCTGAGCTCAGTGGAGAGGGACCATAACTTTCTCTTTGCCATATATACATGACAGCTGCAAACTCTGCTTGGGAAAAGCTCAGAGGTCATCTCAGCTAAGTTTTTAATTTGTTTTAAATGTGAGAGCATAATCTCAAAGTCTGATAATTTTTATTATTTGAAATTTAATAGAAGATGAGCTTCTGCTAGTTACTATGTAATTTTTACCTCTGAAGGCTTTTCAAAGACAAATTGCTTTTGAGTGTGAGGCTGATCCTTCCTCATCCATGCTAGTCTGGCACCTGCAGGGGCAAGGCTGCTGGCCACAGGTGCCTTAGGTGCTAAAGCAAAGAGAAAAAAAAAAAGGATCAGATGAAATACAATTTCACCATACAAAAAATACAGTTTGGAAGAACTTATGGAATCATTCTTTGAAGTATTCTCCTCTCCTTGGCAAAGAATCCAGGGAACAGCCAAACCTACATTACATAAGAGTTAAAAAAACACAGAAACTGGAATTTTAAAATCGGTATTTGCTATTCATAGACAAACAAAAAGGCAAACAACCTTTTATCAGAAAGAATGACATCTAGAACCTTTCAATTCTACCACAAACACCTATCACATGCCAGCAGAAATTTTCCAAAGCACAAATCAAAATAGCTGGCTAATTTTTTTCAGGATAAAAAAAAAAAATCAGCTGGCCTAGGATGCTCAGTCTGCAGAAAACAGCTTTACTGGGTGTTGTCATCAGGCAAGCAGAACATGGTGTTTTGACCACGTTCACACAACAAAACAGTCCCTGTAAGACTGGAAACCCCCACACTGTCCCCCTGTCTCTGCACCCTTTGCTTTAAACGCCTGATACAAAGCAGTGACGCTGAGCCCATCCTTTTCCATGGCACTCTCTATTTCACAATGTTTTTACTGGGAAAAGACAAAGAAAGACATATAAGCTTTATTAATAAGAAGTGACTAATAGCTTTTATAGAAGTTAGCTCCACCAAATTCTATGCATCTATTCTATTCAACCATTGCCCAAAGACAGGAACAACATATTTCCTTAGGCGTGTGCATCAGAAACCCATCTATATATGTGTGCAGCTGACCCTGCATTCTGCGTCCAAAATTGCTGCAACCTACCTGCCACGTATATAAAAATTTCGCTGAAAAACTGGCTTCCAACACCTGAGCTGCAGCTACCCAGGAAAACCAGGCCACTGCTCCAGGCCTCACGCTCTGCACCTCTCAGCACGGCCAGAAAAAGCAGCCAGGACACCCGTCCCCGCCAGGACTCGGGTCCCCACAGTCCCACCACCGCTGCGGCTGTTCCGAGACCCACACCTCACACACCCCCGACTCTGCGGGGCATGTTTGGCAAAGGAACCGGCGCAAACTTCCCACCGTGCTTCTAGAGGCTTCCCAAGCGCTGCTGGCTGCTCTTATCACAGACTCACAGAGCAGTTTGGGCTGGCAGGGACATGGAGGCCAGCTAGTCCAGCCCCTGCAGGGAGCAGGGACACCTTCCACTCCATCAGGTTGCCCAGAGCCCCGTCCAACCTGACCTCAGCCTGTCCTCACAAGGGAGCTGCTCCAGGCCTCTTCACCCCGCGACAGCGGCTCTCTCCAGACGGTCCACAGCCCAGGGGGAGGCCTCCCCACCGCTTCCCTCCGTGGCGGGCGCAGGCGGTGTGCAGCCGGGGCCCGTCAGCAAGGCCGCGGCCCCGAGGGAAGGGCCCTGCTAAGCCCCGGGCGCTCTCCCGCCGCTCCTCCTTACCTGCGAGCCGTCCCGCCGGGGCGCCGGCCCAGCCGCCCTGCACACGGGCCCGCTGCCGCCTCTCCGCCATGCCGCCGGCAGGGTCCGGCCCGCCCGGTGCGCCGCCCTCCCGCCTCCGCCAGCGCCGCAGCCCGCGCCGGGGGTTCCGCCTACGGAGGGGCAGAGGGAGGCCCGCGCACAGGAAGGAGTGAAGGGTTTGCTGTCACACGGGGCTCCTCGCTGGTCTAAACAGCTGTGTCAGCCTCAGATCTGTTTCCCCACGTGTGGAAAGGTGATAAAATAATGAGGGAAATAACACAGCTAAAATAAAGCAAGATAAAGCAGCAAAATAATAAGCAAACTACTCTAGCAAGCATAAAATGAGGTAATGCACCTCATCATTGCTACATAGAGTTAGTGATAGTGATTAAGATCCATCACCCATTGCCCTAAATCATACATTACCATCATCCAGAGCCCCAGTTGCTGGGGAGCCCGGTTGCAGCAAGGATTTGGAGAACCCTTCCCAGCAATTGGGAAATCTCTGTACAGTGCGTTCACCATATAGATGAGGCTTCCAAATCGCCCTGCAAACGTTCCTCGCTTTTATACAGTTCCTCACGTTAATACAATTGAATAAACAACTTTGTATCTTAAACTGCAAAAAACATCTGGTGTGGTTTTCTCCTTGTTAACTTCCATTTCAAGCCTGGCCAGGGGCAGAGAGAGAAGATAACAAGAACAAAAGAATCTAATAATCTTGATTATGTATCTCTCAACAAAGCTTGTCACAGCCCTGCCACATGCATTTACCTAGAGATCTGTCAGTTGCAATGGGTATATCTGGTTTTAACTAGTATGGTTACTGTTACACAACTAGCATCTTATAGCAATGCTCTATAAGTGTTTAGAAATTGGCACATATTCATAAGGTAATACACTGCATATGTGATCGATATTATACATATCAGATATATTATTAGGTTGTGAGGTTCATCTAGAGGTCAGCTTTGGTTCAGGACCTCACTGGTCAAGCCCCAGTATATTCCACAGACACACTACTCAACTCATTCCCTGTTTTTCCCATTCAAACAAGGGAATGAAAACTTGCTCCAGCTCTCGCACTGAATCGATAACAAAAGCACCCTTTAGAGTCAAATCAAAGCCACAGTGATTTAGGTTAAAAAGCAATTCCCTGCTGCAGTTTGGAAAACAAAAGACCTCAGAGGAAGCATCAGAGCGGGAACCCAAGCGACAGGCTGCCAGTGCCACACACGGGGCAGTGGGACCAAGTGACCACAGGCTCCAACAACCGCCTTGCTGGGGCCCCACATTGGATATGCATGTTTTTGGCTCAGACATCTTCCAAACACCTTCAACAGTTAGAAAATTCTTATTTGGAAATAATTACTTCTTATCAATAGCTTAATTAATAGTTCTAATTAACAGTTTGTGTTCCAGTGGTTTTAAAATACCAGCACTGTAAAACAGGTAACAGCCAGGAAGAGAGATTAATAAAAGCTTTGGTTTTGCCATGTAAAAGTACAGTAATTTTCACTGCATTATTACATACGATAAAGGACAATCAGGCATTCCAAAGTACAAGCAAGCATTTTAAGGAAAAAAACACAACATTAAAGACTCAGAGGAAATTCCATTTTATTTGTTTCACAAAGTCAAAACCATACAGATTTAGTCCAATGCTTCCACATCAGATCCAGAGCAAACCAAGTAATGTGCTCTTACAGAACTAATACCACTGACTTCAACCATCCCTGTTCCAAAAAATTAAGAAAACTATGGGATAGGAACTGCGTCTCAGATTTGATCAGCACCATTGCATCGGTATTTTTTTTTCAATGTACAGAAATGTTAGCCCCAAATCATGCCTCAGTAAAAACACATTCCACTTCAAAATCAGAGCTTGAAATTATTCTTTCAGAAAACAACCTCTGCTCCTCAACCCTAGGAAGTCATAGAAGTCACCACAGAAAACAATGGTAGCTGCTTGCAATTTGCCTTGTACATTTCAGCACATTTTATTTTTCTAAAAAGGAATGTTACAGCCCAAAATCTTTATTTAAAGAGTAGGTACATACAGACAACAGCAGTGCAGACTTCTCATATACGCTAATCCCTGTCACCTGGAGTTGAGTCATTTCAGCCTCCCTGAAGCACTCCGTTTTCGAATAGAACTATGAAAAAAAAATCAGTTAAACACAGTCAAATGAAAAATGTTCTGCATTTAAAGAAGTTTACTGGTTCTCATTTTTAAAGCTGTCTCGGCTATTCAGGATTCATTCACATTTCAAAAGGCCTCACCAAAAAGACAGACTGAGACATGATTCAAAAAAAATTAAACCAACATTGCTAACAAGGAGAGTAACTCATTTCAAGCTCTGCATTTAAAGTGCCCATAATATTTTACACAGCAACCAGCAAGTAACACATAACTTGTGACATTTATTTACATTGTGTTATCACCATCTAGTACAAAGAGCCGGCACCGAACTTTAAAAAATGTTATTACAAATCGTAAAAGATTACATATGACTGAAAAGTTAGAATCAAGGAATCAAGAACTGGGAATTTCATTACTTTTGCAATGTTAATTTATGTATTTATTTATAGATGAGCAGTTACACCCATTTTTGGTTTTTGGCCCATTTCCCTCAAGTTCATAACCAAAAATCCCACTGGTGCGTGTAAGCAGGGGAGCGCTCACAAGCTGCCTGACAGTGCAGAATCCTTCCAAGTACCCAAAACCTCAGCTGGGAAAAACTTCTACTGTCAATAGCGCTAGGTTGCCTTTTGAAGTGAACATGCTCTCCCTTCCCACTCCTCCCCACCTGCCCAGGAACAGGTGAAAAATACTATTTTTCTGCCCCTTCACCCACCCACAGAATACATAGATGTGATGGACACTAGAGAACCAAGCTGGTCCCCAACAGCGCGATGTCTGATCGAGACTGTGTAAGTATTTTGTAAAGCACAGTGCAATTGTAGTCCAAAGCACTTCCCCCTTAATAATATCTATAAACAAATAAAGCCTAAATTTAAATCATTATTATAAGTCAACAGCCTTGTTTCACCTGTATCCTCACAACAAAGACTGTTCTGCTTGTTAGAAAGCACACCTACAATCGAAGACGTTTAAACCACTGGTGCTGCAGCATGGGTATGGAACCTGCCAGAGTCCCAGGCTTCCCAGATCAAGTTGCCTCCAACTTACTTCTCTTTCATTTTTTTCAAGTAACGAGCTCGTATTTGCTTGTTTGTTTTCATGAGAAAATGAATGACAGCAGGTGTAGGTAGAAGAGAGAAGATNAAAAAAAAACATAAAGGGGAAAAAGGTCTCAGCTTTTAGTAGCCTGTACTATGCAAAATCTCAGTTACCAGCAAACAACTATTACAAAGTTATAATTAAAAAAATATTTAATATTCAAAATTATTCTTTACTCTTCTTCCATAATAAACACATACACGGGACGTTCCAGATCCTCACGTTTTCCAAGGTGACTCACCATGAGCGCATGGGGCAGGCAGCCGTTGGTCTGGGTCTGCAGCCTAACTGTTCCCAGGGCAGCTCTGACATACGTCTCAGGACTGGGCTTATCAAAGGTCGGCTTTCGGATTTTGGACATTTTTGTTGCCACATAATATGGTAGAACACTCTGGATGTAGGAAAGATCATGTTAAGCTTAGAATGCTTCCAGATTAACTTACAGGTCCATCAAGGAGCTAAAATCACTGGAAATGAGATAACCTAGATACGGAATTCCAGCTTAAACTAGCCTTCCTTTCAATTCTAAGATCACAGCGTACAATACCAAAACCACTTGCAATCAGATATCTTGTGGGCCAGATTTGGAACGTGAAGGATAGCTCAGTGGTGTGTTCCCACATCCCCAGGTGGGGCCCTAGAAAAACTCCAATTGCAAATGTATGGTTGAAAAGCCTTCCTTACAATTTGCCTTGTAAGTGCGAAACTTCTTTCCAGTTGTTTAACAGAAAATGCTGTGGTGTTGCTTCTCCGTAGTGATCCCCCAGTGTTGTCTTAGGAAGGAGGCACAGAACTCAAGACAGGGGTTTTATACTTGAATAACAGCTCCTCAGTTTGGCAGCTGTACAGAGAGAAACACAAAGCCAGGAAGGAGGAGGAGGAGGAAAGGGAACACCAGGAGACTGGGAACATTGAGCTTAACTCCATGGGAGGCTTGGAGAAAGATGATGATATTGGTACCAGAGTGGAAGACCTCAAGGACAGAAGAAAGGATTAACAACTGGAGCACAGTTAAGGGGCTTTTACAGCAATGTCTGCAAGAAATAGAAAAAGCAATGGTGCATCTCAGGACTACCCAGCTCTGTCCCAGTGGAAAAGCGAGAGGAAGCGGCATGGGTGTGTTGGTGACAGAGGGACACTGGCACCACAAAGACATGCCAGTGGGGTGGCAAGATAGGCCAAGGGGATCCAAAACCACACTCCGTCTATCCCCAGCTCACGCTGCTGCAGAAGGAAAGGGAAATGATTCCTTGCACACACAGAAGCAACCCTCTTTCCTCAGTTACAGTTTTGGCATTCCTTTCAACTTGTCCTCAATCTAGGTCTCTAAGAAGGTAACCCAAAAAGCCCTGGTCTATAGCCACTTCATCAGATATTAAACATGGCAGATCTCACAAGCTGAGGAAGGCTGGAACCTTACCAACTCTTTGCCAAGGGCCTCCTCAGACCCCGTCTGTGGCTATGCCACTGATTCAATCCATACGGTCGCTCCTGCCCATCACAGCAGCAAGTGCTACCATTCATGGACCTTTACAACAGATACCTGAGGAGCGGGCGTCCCCTTCTGCTACACTAACAGATCTCAAAGTGAGAACACCATCTCCAAATTCAATATATTTGGGCAAGTTACAGTTCAGAAACCTGCTTCCCCATGTTAAAGAACAATGACCACACATGTCTGAGCTCAGGAACGTTAGCTTGACTATCAGACTCTCAGAAGCATCGCACGGGGCGGTAAAGGACCACTCAGACCCTCATTGACCATTTCTCCATGCCACAGCTGTGCACATTGCAACAGGAACGTGACCACCACAAACGGGACACATTGGTGTGGCTGCTCATTCCTTCACTGTAGGACACTGCGCACTTCTCTCTATAAATAAGACTTTCAAAGATCTACTGCACGAGTTCCAGTTTCAAATGGAGAGCAAAAACATGGAGACCTGAATGTCAGAAGTGTAAGCAGCTATCTTAGCCTTTAAAAGTTGCCAAAACTACAAATGCTTGGATACAAAAAATACTCATTCTGTTGCCACAACAGCATGAGTACCTAGTTTCAGCTCCAGGATGTGAACCTCATCCATTTTTCAGATGACACTTCTAAACTGAATCCCTAGTTTGAGGTCTTAAAAAAAGAAAACTATTCTAAGCTTTTTATTCACCACCAGATTATATCTGCAACATCCCCCTGCCCAGTGGCACAATGGTTATAGTTAACATCTATTTGCTGTTCTCCTCCGATGAAAACAGTTTGTAAGTGACCTGCACTACCCAGATAAGCCACTGGATAGCACGAAGGGGCCAACAATTGCGCATGAGGATACCTGAAAAAGAAAGCATACAGTAGCACTACCCGTTAGCTATTGATCCACAGACTTCAAGGCAACAGAAGCACAGGATTGCACTCCATTTTCTTTCCCCTCCCAAATGCTCTCCAGAAAACAAAGAGACAAATATTTCATTTCAGAGATATTAGATTTACCATCTTCCTGCTAACTGTGTCATATTTTAACAGCTATGAAGGGACCTGTTGAATGCATTAAGTCAGTTTTCCCTCCTCCTTCCTCCCCACAAGGATCTCAGACATTCACGAACCATACCTAAAAACTGGCATGACAGGTTAAAAAAAAAAAAATTCACTGCCTAAAGCCCTCTAGCATTTTGTATTCAGGCAGATATAACCCACACTGCTTGGGCAAGGAATTGTATAGAAAATTCCTTGTCTCTGTCCAAAGAAAGCCTCGCCTGCTCTCCAGTTTCAAAACTTGGGAAAAAAAAAAACCAAAACCAACAAAACTTAAAGCCTTAAAAGTAGTTTATGTCAATACAATGTCTCTTGCTCACTTAAAACATTTGCCAGTGCTTACAGGTCTGATGCTTACTGACATCGGCCGGCACTCTGAATTGGGGTCTTGAACGTTGGACAGATGCAAGAAGCCAGATCTCAAGTCCCGAACAGAAGCTTCTACTAATTATGTTACATTCACATTAAAATAAGCCCCCAAAAGTCAGAAGAGCTTGTTTACACAATTTTATCACCTATTTTACCTTACTTTTTAAAAAGACCTTCCAGAGAAGTTTATTTTTATTTCTCTATGGGGGGAAGGAGGGTGGGGGACATAAAGGGGAAATGGAAGAACTGCAGCAGCCAAAACTGACCCATACAGAAAGTTAAAAAAAGCAAAACTCCAAAAGATTTAGAGGAAGGCTGCCATTAACCTGGTGACAGCACACTTCTGTGAACACCTAGAGAGAGAGCTGGGCTTGTTCAGCGTGGTGAAAAGGGGGCTGGGGGTGGCCCAACACCCGCCTACAGTTATTTCAAGGGCAGTTAGGAAGATGAGAGCCAAACTCTTCTTGGTAGTGTCAGATAGAGTAACAAGAGGCAAAACTGTCCACTTTGGCTGTGATGGTCAGACTGGACACTAGGGACAGAGTCTTCTGCTAGGAGAGCAGTACAACAATCCAACGGGCTGTCTGTAGAGAGCACAGCATCCCTGCCCTCGAAGGGTTTCACGACTAGCCCAGGAGCTACTGTTAGCAGCAATCCTGCTGCTGGCAGAGCAGGAGGTTAGACTAGGAAATTTTCCAGGGATCCCTTCAAATGAACACTTCCATGATTTTATGATCTGATATTTTACATAGCGAATATGAAAACAAGTAGCAACAAGTTCTCACTGTGACAGTTCTGCTATGCATAGTAAGGAAGTATAGAGTGAAAATGCCGACAGCTAACTGAAGTTAAAAAAGGGGAGTAAAAGAAAGGGGGAAAGAAGGAAACGATATTTTTAGACATATTCAAAGAGCAAAAGGTTCAGAAGAGTCTGCAGAAAACTTGCAGGAAGAGAAGTCCTTGTCATCATCTTCCTTTCTTTTTGCCTCTTTCTCTCTGTGCAAACACACACAGAATTTCAACCTATGCTATTACTGCGTGGCTTCTGACAGAAAAAATGCATTTTTAATCTAAAGATGGCTATATTGCAATAAAAGCACTATATACACTATCAAAACCAAGCTTCCACAGAGAAGGCAATCCACTTGAGCAAAACTGATGTACTTTAGGTGGAACTTCAGAAACTGGTAAAATCCCACCCCCATTCTGATCCTGCTTTTCACACAGTGGTACTCCACTGGAAATACCAGTCTGGAATTAAAAGCACTACACTTCTGAAGGTCAGAGAGATGAACTTCTAAAGGGGATGCAGTCTCCCTAAGGGCTTGAAGGAGACACATCAGCTAGTCTTCACAGGAAGGTCCTTGCAATATTCATTAGTGGTTTATAGGGACTGAGGCTGGAACAAGATGACAAGGACATAGGCTGCAATAAAATTAGCATAACAAATTGAAGCTGTGACAGCTATTGGCCATCAGGCCCGCATAACTCAGCATGGCAATGCCCTGTCTACATTTGGGGGCACAAAAGCGGTGCGGTCAGGAATGCAGCACCCTTAGCCAAGGTGGGAGTTATGAAAAGACAGCTTACCACCACCTGGGAACTTTTGTACAGGAAAACAGAACTGTTGATACAGCAAGCCAGACTTAATTCTTCATTTGTTTATAATGTTAAAAATGTTAGACAATGAAAGCCTTCTTCTACCTTCTCCATTCCACAAAACTAGAAAATCTTTCCCATACTGTGTAAATTCATACTGTGTTCAATGCCTTTAAGCCAAGCATGAGTTACTGAGCTATTCACCTTTCCAGTTTCCATAGGTACTTCATAGCCATAAATGAACAGCTCCTGCTCCTTCTGCATTCTCTCAAAATGAGAGTCCTATTTAGACCAAATTTGGGGAGGAGGATACAAACGCTTAAATAAAACACTTCAAGTTGCTCCAGTTTAATCCACTTCAAGAACAGAGAGCACCCTGTACGCTGTACCTGTACCGGTTCAGAGCACTGCATCTTTCTGCATCCTTCCCTGCTGCACATTGGCGTAGCTGAAGGTACATCCCAGGGTGTTAGCACACAGCAGCAAGCACTGACAAGAAGTGATGCTTTGGAAGCTCTACAGCAAACTCTAATCTGTTGTCAGCATCAAACTCGTGTCATCTAGTCTGTCCTCAAGGACTATAACGACAGTAGACAGAATGCTTTCAGGGACCACCTTTGCTAGCTTCCTCTCCACTGCCAACAGACCCAAAATAACCAGCATCCCTTAAGATATTTACCACATAATGTTTAAATCTGGGTTTAAATGAGGTTCCCATTAAAGGGAACAGCTCACCCAGGAACTCTCTTTTTTCTTAACACAATCCTCTCTCAGGAACTGAGACAAGATATAATAATAAACATCTGTGACTAAACAACTGGATACTAAACTGCAGGACATTTCCTGGTCATTAAGTTCTTGCTTTGTTATGTATGTTTGAAGGGGAAAAAAAAATCTAGCACATCAAAAAGGTGACATAGCCTTAAGTTAGTAACAGTTTCTCTATGGTTTTAGGCAGTACAAAAGTTGTGTTCTCACACTTAACAGTTACACAAAGAAGGTGGGCAACTTCGTGCCTTTGGAGTTCAGATGGTTTTGGAGAATGACTGGCATGAGCATAGGCTAATCCTGTTTGTAAGAAGATCCCCAACTGAATTGAAAAAAGACACACCGCTGTCTTCACAGCAAAGATCTTACACCACCTTTATCAAACTGACTACTGCTCTGGAGAGCAACAGTTATCATGACTCATCATCATAGAATCACTAAGGTTGGAAAAGACCTCAAGGATAATCAAGTCCAACCATCAACCCAACACCACCCAACCCACTAAACCACGTCCCTAAGCACCACATCTACATGTTTCTTGAACCCCTCCAGGGATGGTGACTCCACCACTGCCCTGGGCAAAATAATGCCAAACTTGGTGTTGGCGACCAAAGCTGGAATTTCCAGATGCACTTTGGAAGCGAACTCTAAGAGTATGTGAGAAGTGATATTAAAACAAAATCCCATTAATCTGTGAGAGACTGGTTTGGTTTGCTTTTATGCCCTATCAAAAATCATTACAATCATGGAAGGTAAACAAATGGGGAGGAAAAAAAGCAAGACTCATTAGTAATGTGGAAAGCCACAAGTGAAGAAAAGTACATCAGTCCACCACATATAAAGGGTCTTGGAGGCTTTTGTTCGTTCTTGCTACTATGCTTACGGTAGCAGTCGATTCCCTTGCACTGCTGGACCACTACTATCCTAGTCTTCTGAGCAGTTACCCATTGACTCACTGTACAAACGTGCTCCAAAAGTGCATTCCAGTAGATGAAGTTGTACAAAGATGCATTCTACAGAGTTGCACAGATTTATGGAATATTTTAGACTTAAAAGTTCAATTACCACCATCGGCTAAAAAGATAAAACAAAACAAACAAACAAAACCAAACCACATTTTTGTTACTTCAAGACACATTGTTTCAGAGGAACCTACCCAAGCTGTTAATGGGATCAAAGGAAGTCCTTACCCTTAATCTGTGCCACGCCTTCACGAATAAGAGAGTATGCCGATTCCCTTTTGTTACCAAGACACCAAAGTTGCTGTGGTAACCACACTTAGATGGAACAGCTCTACTCACCTGCACAATGATGCCCTTGCTCTTGTATTCTGCATGGAGGCCTCGGGAGAAGTAATCCACAAAAGCCTAGAGAGACAAGAAAGGAAACAGGCAGCATGCTACACATTAACATGGAAAGTACAGTTTGCAGGTTTTTGTAAGCACATTTGAACTGCTATTTAGAGTTCCTGTTTTCAAAGTGAAAAACCCGAGGTTTTCAAAGAAATTTTGCATATTAGAGCAATGCCATCTGAATAGAAACCCTACACTAACAGAGTATTTTTACAGAAGGGAGGCTCAATCTAAAGAAGTAAAACCTTTTTTAATTCAGAAGGAAAAGGAACTAGATTTGTTGCACCAAGCCTAGTTAAAAAAGGAAAATAAGACTTTGCATGCTCACATTGATCGCTACTTATGTCATCTCCTTAAACTTTTTTTTTTAAAGAGTGATTTAAGTAGGTTACTCTTGTGCATGGTTTTTAAAACACAATGTTTAAATATTTTGTCTTCTGCCTTTGCACTTTTAAGAAATGCCACCCTATGGTGATACTTCTCCTGAGTCCCAAAGTCCACCTCCGACATTCTCTTCCAAACTTCTGGAAGTTTTAGAAATTACCTGCCTTCAAGATGCCCTTACACCTGATACAACCGCCTCCATAACCATGCGGAGAAAGCCTTGTCCTAATAACCCAAGGCTACTCAGCAGTTCCAACCAGCATAGATTCCCCCTCCCCAAGTTCTTCTAAACCACCTTTCCACTTTCCCTGCCTGCAGCCCAGGGAGAAAAATTGTAGGTTCTGCTATGGTTTCTTGTTGTAGTGACACAATACAGCCAAGTAGGATGAATGGAGTACCTTCAACTGAAGGAACTCAACCATCTTATCCACACTTGAAGCTAAAATAAATAATAAATCAATTCAAGTATCTAAGAAGAAATAGGTGCTTCAGACCAATTTGAAAACAAACAGCACACCTCTAGCATTGCACCTGCCTTATGGTCTTCCTTTGGTCACCATGTTGGCAGTGGTTTAACACAAGTCCTCAGTGAAACCAGCACTAAAAAGTTAGCAGCATCCAGGATTTTTCCTATCAAGGTCATCCCATCAAACTCAGGCTCTGCAAGAAACAATGGAAACACTCCCACGCTACTGGGCTATTTCTACAGCCACTCTGCTGAGCATGCACAGGATCTTGAAGAAAACTAGATTTTCGCTGCGTCCTCTTCAAGTCTCATGTTCAAGCTAGGAGGTGGCTCATTAAACCAAAAAAGCTCATCTTCTGTCCAAAGGTTCTTTCCTTCTCCTTTTCCCCCAGGTATAAGTCCTTAATGAATTCAGTCCGCAACACCGATGAGACTCTGAAAGCTGGTCTAGCAGAGATGATTCAGGGGGGCTAGCCATCCCATTGCAACGATAAGGCACTGGCATAGACACGCAGCCCCTGAACACGTTTGCCAGATGTATGTGTGATAACTGCACAGAGTATATCAGTAATCTACTAAAAAAATAAATAAAAATACCCCCTCTATATTGTGTTAATCAAAGTGCTTTGATAATTCAAATTTCTATTTCTTACATTAAGAGTCCTGAAATCAGTTACTGCTCCAAATATGGAGAGACGGTATAAAAATCCTGTCATCTCTACTGGTTGTAAAGAGCTTGCAATAACGAGAATGTTTCTTTTACATGAGATGAAAAAGCAACTTCCCATATCCAAATAAACTTTGGAGATTTTCTTCTTGAAGAATTTATTTCAAGACAAGTTGGGTTTTCTAACTCCAGGTGCTCAAGCCCCCCAACCACCTTTAACTTAAAACAATCTTAAGAACACTCTCTAAAGATCCCCTGAAAAAGCAGATAAGCACTGCATTCAAGAAAATGTATCCTCCTTGGATAGCCACTGACAAATCCAAATAGTGAAGACATGGGGGGAATAATAATCATTTCACTTCTCGTTAGTATTAACATAGGTAAACCCATCAAAAAAACGTGACTATGATTCCTTTAAAAGTGTCTCATTTCATTGGAAAATACGTGATTCTCCACAGGAAGGTTAAAGAACTACCTCTGTTCCTGATAATTAGCCAAAGCCATTGACTTAGACCTGAAGGATACGATGCTTTAAAGCCCCTCTATATCGATGAGGAAAAAAAAAACCCTAGAAATTGCACGGCCAGTCTTTCTATAGCTGCATTAGAGGAGTCACTTTCATGCTCACTAATCTTGCTGTGGGAGATGCGCAGTGCCTAGAATAGGCAGATTACTTCAACTGTCATTGAGTTTCTTAGGGGGAAGGGAGGAAATATTTGAGATTCTCATTGGAAAAAGTCCAACCGAAGCAGTGTAAGGCATCGCTAAAATCAGCAGTTGAGTTCATTCCGTAAAGCTGAAGGCAGTGCCACAACAAAAGTGACCTTTTGTATTAAAACAAAGAACCGTGCTCTCAGGAAACAGCTATTTCAAGAGCAAATTTTATCAGCTAAAACTAATTCAGGCTTTCATGATTAAACATCCCCTCCTTTGGTATGAATAAAACCGTGTGCATCAGTTGCTTTCTGGAAATATGAAGACATTACTGGGAATCTAGAGGAAATGCGGGTCTGTTCTGACACGAATGACACTACTGAAGGTTTCTTCATCCTGTCAGGGCTCTGCTTAGACTCTGAAATCCTGCAAGTATTTAAGGTAATTACCAGGTTCGCCTGAAAAAGCTGTAGTGCCATACTGCTTTAATAGCAGCGTAAATGTCTCTTGCATTTAGCTTTATCACATATACTTCAGTTCCCTACTGTGTGCCCATATTCTGTCTTTATGGCATTAACTGGAGGTTTTTAGAAGGTCCTATAAGTATCTTTGGAAAAAAAAATAAGACCAGCTGCAGAAAGACAAAACTGTCCCAGTGACACAAAGAGAAACCAGAGCAGATAAATTTAACTCCTCTAGACCTACATTTCATGTAATTATGAACTGGTAGAATAAAACAGCCCATTGTGGAAGAAGACTGGAAATGTCAGTAAAAGGAGTGTTGGGTAAGTGGGGAGACAGAAACAAGGAGAAGTAACAAAAGAGAAACATAAAACAATACTGGGTACTTGGGAATAAAATCCGAGCTAGGAAAAGACTAGCAAAGGCCATTAAGGGCAGCAGTAAGGGATCTTACACTAGTTTCAAGGGGAATTTCAGAGAAATGGGGGGCTGTTGATGGAACATGGAGACAACCTAGAAATAAAGGACAAAAAACGTTTGAGGTATTCAACACTTCTCTTGCCTTTGTACAGCCAAAGCTCACATGCCTCTATACACATCAGTTTTGTTTAATGAAAGGGATAGAGACAGGAACAATTTAAGGACGACTCAGAGAAGCTGGATGTATTCACATCCATGGAGCCACCACGGATTCACCCAGTGAAACAAGAACTCGTCTGTACGTGTACAGGTCTGCTGCCTGGGATACCTGAAACACTATGCAAACTGAAAGAGGTCTTTGACAGCTGGAAGAAGGTTAACATATCCCTCCTTGAAAAGGCAAGAATGATCCCGTCAGCTTTAATGTAGTTTGTGGAAAGAGCACGGAGGCCTCCCCTTGGAATTCATTTCTAAGCACGTAAAGGACAAGAAGATATATTGCTCTCTACAGTGGAGTGGACTAGCTTTGCAGATGAGGGAAACAGAATTTTAAAATATATATTTATAGACACATGCATGTAGTTTATATATCTATGATTTTCACTTCAGTAGAGCTTTTGACACCATCTTCTGCAGCATTCTCATTTGGAAGTCAAGCAGATCTGTGCTGGGAGGATAAACTGCTGGCCAGACTGAAAACTGGGTGGACCACCAAGCTCAAAAGGCCATGATTAATAGCTGGACATCTGACTGATAACAAGCAGAGAACAGAGTTAACTTTCTTCCCAGGAGCTAGTGAGAGGCTGCGTCTGGATCTGTGCTGAGAAGGCAGCTGATAACATATTGACGGTTAGAGCTGTTGCCAGGACAGCCAAGGACATGTCCAACTTCCCATGCTTTGCAGCGTGCAGGTGCACGAGAAGCTGGGAGGGAGCACAGCCAGAGCACAGGCCACAATTGCTGGATTAAGATTTGACCTCACGTTTAGGGTTGAGACCCAAATTGGCCAATGGTCTATTCCATACCATGCACAGCATGCCCAGTATAGAGACTAGGATCTGTCCAGAAGTTCTCTCTCTCTCAGTCAGCACTCTCTCTCTCTCTCTCTCTCTCTCCAACTCTGGGGCTTTTCTCTCTTTTCAGGGATTGTGGCTTTGCAACCCTTCCTGCTCCAGGAACGGGCTGAGCTTTGGTCATCGGGTGGTGAGCAGTTATCACTGTGTATCACTCATGTATATTTGTACGTCATTACTATTATTATCATTACTACTTTCATTTTTAGTGTATTTTAGTTATTAAATTGTTCTTATGCCAATCCATGAGGCTCTTTTCCTTTTACCCCTTTAATTCTCTCCCCCATCCCCAGGGGTGAGCGAGTGCCTGTGTAGTGTTTGCCGCTAGCTGGGTCTAAACCGCAACACTTGCAAATCGATAGAGGCCCAGATTCTTCAGCATTTCACAGAATCACAGAATCACAGAATATTAGGGATTGGAAGGGACCTCGAAAGATCATCTAGTCCAATCCCCCTGCCGGAGCAGGAACACCTAGATCAGATCGCACAGGAACGCATCCAGGCGGGCTTTGAATGTCTCCAGAGAAGGAGACTCCACAACCTCTCTGGGCAGCCTGTTCCAGTGCTCTGTCACCCTCACTGTAAAGAAGTTTTTTCTCATATTCAAGTGGAACCTCCTGTGTTCCAGCTTGAACCCATTGCCCCTTGTCCTATCACAGGATGTCACAGAGAAGAGCCTGGCTCCATCCTCCTGACACTCACCCTTCATATATTTATAAACATTAATTAGGTCACCCCTCAGTCTCCTCTTTTCCAAGCTAAAGAGACCCAGCTCCCTCAGCCTTTCCTCATAAGGGACAATGACCCAGAGCACACCTCATCAGATTTGCAGATGACGCCATTAGGTGGAGTGGCCGACACGACAGAGCTTCAGTCCTGAGAGATCCTGATAAACCTTTTTGTTAAGCATCATGAGATTTCTCAACTGGCCCAGGGTGAAGGGCAAAGTTCTGCATACAGACTGGGATTACACCATGCCTTAATTTTGGCTGAGTAGTAGTCCTGCTGCAAAGAACCTGGAATTTAATCCACTCACTGCAAGAACATCACACGACATCCTGGGCTACCGTAGCAGGATGTACAGTCAGCAGATAAAGGGAAGCTGACTAGGAAGGCCCTAGAGCCCTATCCTTTCTCCTACCTGAAATGCTAAACTTAAGGCAAGTAATTAAAATGGAAGATAAATGTTGGCTTCCAACATGCACCAGAAGAGTCTTACTTAAATATATATTGAAGATACACATCTTCAGTGAGATTAAGGAAAAAGGTTTCACAGTCAGAATAACAAAACTTAGGCAACGTCCTTTCTCAACATCACACTACCAAGCTTGCTTGGTACACTAGCATCCTTTCCCATGTAAAAGTAGGATGCATGATGAAATATATAGAATAATCATTTCTCTGCCAGGAAACCCTTGCACTCATTTTTCTCTCAACCTTCCAGCTTCCACTACCGGAAAATTTTAAGTTAGAAAAGTCAGTACTTTTAGTTCAGGAAGGCACCACTAGATGGACACCAAAACATTTATTCCTGCAGTGTTGGCTGATGTTTGACACTTGATTTCAGTGTGGAAAGGAACACTTACCTTGGTTGCAGAGTAAAGAGACAGTAGTGGAGTGGGATACATCCCAGCAGCTGAGGAGATATTCAGGATCACCCCTTTTGATCTGAAAGGCAGTGAAGACATATTATCATGAAATATAGGAAACATCTTTCACATTTCAGAAAATTACCGCAAGCCTACAGAAAACCTTCAGGATGCAGTTGAGATTAAAATCTGTTTAAAAACCCCAACCAAATCCTAAATTGGTTCTTAAAGTCATATTAGTAAATCACATATAAGCATTCAAGCAGCTGGTATAAATCAGGAACAACTCCAAGGTTAATACAGCAAGAGAATCAAGCTCCATACATACATATACACACACGGGGCTAAACGATGCAAAACCATTTGAGTGAAGCTGGCACAAGGCCAAAAGGCAATTTTTAAATCTCCAGCTAAGGTGGCAGAAATGGCAACGCAAGATTGTTGTATAGTTTACACGCTGATAATCTCTGCCACCTTCAAAATGTTACTTCACGATGGACCTTCAAGATAGGAAGCATCTGAATCTACTGCTCACATACAGGAGTGTTTTAATATGGGATGGAAGATACTCAAGGGACGAATACAGAAAACAAAAGTTGTTTCACAGCTGTGTTGCAGGAACTCTGAAGGTATTCCACACTAATATTTCAGTAAGGGCTCGAGTCTGAAATGAGCTCCCAGCTGCTCTGCCAAGCACTTCCAAAGCACGTTCAGGTGGGATGGAAAGGAAGACTCCTGGATTTCCCAACCCACTGTCTGAGTTTGAGCATGTCTACTTCTGAGACGAGTTTTACGTACAAAACCAGACATTTAGTGCTAGGTAGAAAGAAGAACTAGTTTTCAAAGCTTCAGGTGAACCAGTGCCAGTATGCTATTAGAAGGTGCTACCAGACAGCCCGACACTGTGAAAGATGCATCTCTGCTGCTTCTGACCCTGGAGCAAATCCAAGCCCGTTCCCCTGAACATCCTAAGCATGCTGTGTTTAGTGCAGAGTGAGAACGTGCATGCAGGTAGGCATCACGCAGCTCCACTCCTGCAGATTCACAGGAGTTTCATATTTGTTCATCTAGCTATACCCTCTGCTGCCACAATGATTTCAGCGACCGTCTTGAAAACAAACAGTTGAAGCGACCACATTCAAATGAGAAAACTCGCTATAAATGGTGACGATAGATTCAAACCAAGGTGGCTTCTTCCATGACATGAGTGAGAATTAAATCTGTGACTGATTCACTTATGGAAATGAGATGGCTAACGTGACAGAAGAGAATCATTTCAGACATTTGGGGTTTCAAACTGTATTTTTCTGGAGTTATCTGCAAGGCTTCGTTGATGAAATAAAGTATTAACGTGGATCAAAATATGTCATATGGAGAAAATAAGACCACAAATTAATTGTGTATGCTCGTGACAGCAAAAGGTTAACAGTAGATGCCAGAAGCTTTTCATATGCGGTGCTTGTGATATTTATTCATGAGCCCAAATGGAGATTTAGAAGGGAAATGAGTATTCCGCAGTTTTTAAGAGATTACCAGATTGGAGAATACTATAAGGAAGTTTTTAAAGAGCTCAGACTGCTATGTGAACAGACCACAGAATGGCAATAGCGCCTATTAAAGAAAAAAAAAGTTAATTGATCACAAACTTTGCAGGACTCTAACATGAACTATCTGGTCACTGGGAAACCCGAACAAAGTCCACAAGGAGTTCTCTTTTGTGCAGCAGTCACCAAAACCAGCCAAAGAACAGGATGGTGGGAATGGCAGAGACAGATCCACCACTGCTGAAACCTTGTATTACAGTCTACATAATGCTTTTAGCCCTCCAAATATAGGGCAGGAATATTAAGAACCTGATGATTTAAGAAAGGGGTAAAGAAGAAAAAAATAAAAAGCCCTGATCCATGGATGAGGAGAAAAGATTGGTTCAATTTAGCTATTTAAGAGACTATTAAGAGCAGCCGTGACAAGAGCGTACAGACTAATGAACGACGAAAGATCAAGATCTTGATTTATCCTCTCGGAATACAAAAGAAAGATGACATTTATCTAAATGAAAGACTGAAATTTAGATCCAATAAAAGGAAGTGCTCTTCGCAGATTCAGACTACGGGAGCACTTGTCACGAAATCTAATTGAGGACAAAAGCTTAACAGGATTCAAAAAAGGGTAAGCATTTCTGTGGATAAACATGAGCCTCACGCTCATAAAGCAAACCGAAGCTGTAGAAGAGAGGCTGGCAGTCAGGCAGTAAAGCATAGATCTCCAGCATCTGGCTAGACTGCAACTTCCCAGCAGCAGTGACCATCATCTAAATTAAATGAATTAATGGTCTGACCCAGTGAAAAGAAAAAAAACCCTTGGAAACACAACAAATTAATAGCATCCCATTGCAGAAGCTCCGTGTATTGGTCTCTTTGAAGCAGTCAATGCCACTGTGGCTTTTGTGGTTTGTATTTTGTTTCATTATAAAGAAAACAGTCCTAGACTTAAAAACTCATAACTTAAAACCTCCAGATAAAAGGAAACTGAAAAGCATGCATGTAGGGGGAACACTTCCAATTACTCCGATTATAATTTTGCTTCTTAGAGGAATTGCAGACGAAACATTTTTAGGGAGGGATCTAAAGAACTAGGCGAGCATTGGTGTGGCAAAAAAGAAATTTTAGCTCCAACCAACTCAACTGTGCAGCTAATGAAAAAAAAAAAAAAGAAAAAAAGTTGGTGAAGATGAAGAGAGCCAGGCCCACACCCTCACACCTCCCCATCATTCTACCTTAAGTGGTCCAGCACCAGGGATGCTATATTTAGCCATCTCCCTGTTGCTGTGGCAACCAGTGCCTGCTCCAGCTGCACGCCAAGTGGAAAGAGCAAGCTTCCTCTGTAACGTAATTATGCACTTGCTACTTCCCTGGCAATAAATACCATAGTTTGATATTTGTCTAGAAACAGTCAACTCGTTTTTGTTGTTGTTAAGTTTGGGTTTGGTTTTTTTGTTGTTTTTTTTTTTTTGTTCCCAAAGACATCAAGTCTCAATTTGCAGTTCTGTGAGTCTCCCACCTTAGACAGCAGCCTGAAAATTTCCAGAGGAACTGCTCATCTCACTGTAATAGGAAGCTGTGGATTATAAACTGTCATGTTAAGTGTTCAGAGCACAGGAGAGGAACCACAGCAGAGAATCTAAACACCATTACCAGCATTCAGGTGATGCTGCCACGTTTATTATCAATAAAAAGTAACAGACACGCCAAGATGCGGTTGTGTTTTCTCCTTACAGACCTGGATGCAAATCACGTCAAGTCTGTTCTATTTCTGTATTTATCTTGTAGTATACAGCCATAAACCCAGCCTTCAAATACGTAAGGGTGTGCACTATAGCTAACTGCGAGATGTCACATCTATCTCCGCAACACGCTATCTTCCTTGAACAAGTGAGGAATAACGATGGGATTCCTAGGCTAGTTTTATTCTTAGCCCCTAGAGCCCTTTTTTCCTAACCCTCGGTCCCATGTGAAGAATTTCTGGTGGCCTAAAGAGCAGCTGAGTATAGTTCCCATTTATTTATGCTCTTAGACCGGCTGGACATCCATATCCTCCTGTGGTTATGGACTCTTAGCGGTGTTAATGGCCTGGGAGCGATGACTACGCGGGAGTTGGCAGCTGCAGCCGTCGCTTCTGTATGCTGCAAACCCAACCGACTTCACCAAACCAAACAGAAAATGGAACCTTTAAAAAACCCTTTTTCCCTGGGACAGAAACCAAGGCTTTCATTCAAACAGAGCAGTCATTCAGAGCAGCTGCTCACACACATGGAAGTTCAAGATGTGTTGGTTTGGGGTTTTTTAACCACTATTAACCTCTTCTTTCCAAGCTGCTTCTTGAACATTTATCCTTGAGATTCTTGAGGTCATCATGTAGTTAGGAAATGTGAGAAAAAACATGACATGGCACGCTCATGGGCACTCCGAACCAGAAGTGAGCTGGATCCCAGTTTGCTGCCTTTCATTCAAATCATCTTTGATTAATATGGAACAAAAAAAAAACCCCACACACAGGATATTCTATAAGTAGAGTATACATCATTCTGTCCTATGAAGTCGAAGAGATCAACTCTGCCAAATGGATAATTATGACACTTCTTCAGACAATGAAGAAATCGAGGCAAGAAATTGTTAGAGCTTCAAAATTCCAAAAATTGATAACAAAGCCACCCTTAGAAAAAAAACCCTTAGAAAGCAAAATGGCTTTGGCTACATTGGCATCTGCAGAGGGTGGTGGTTTCACAAAAGGCAGATCCCTTTATCTATCAGGAGTATGTGGGCAAGGAGTAACTTTTGACTTACAAACCCTTGAGTAGCTACCACCACTGTACTACAATCCTCATCCTCTACTCCAGCTTTATTGGGAAATACTACAGCCCTGCCCCAGAGCTCTGTCTTGGGTCTTCTTTTCGAATTCAACTTTCTTTAAATGAAATAAACTCCTCCTTATCTCCTGATTAACTAAAAATCTAAGCTTGCCATCACCCTGATGTGCCAGATGCCAACTCCCATACTGGCCACCAGCTCTGACAGTTTGTACCCACGACAAAACTTTGTTTTAGATGCAAAACATTTGCTCTGCATCTGTGCAACACTTGAATAATTTAATCCTGATCTGCAACGAAGACTCCCAGATAGTGGGATGATACAAGAAATACCTTTTTTTTTTTTTTTCTTAATCTTCATCAGATTTGGAGCTTTGCCCCAAAGAGACACTCCTCCTAAAGCATTCGTTTGGAGGCAACACTATGGTGACTGTCACGCATGGTTCTCCCCAGCTTTCCCCGGTATTGCCAGAGCTGGTAATTTCCCCAGAAGCTCAGAGCTGGCCCAGGGCTTAGCACCACAACACAGGCAGCAGACAGCCTGGGACAGGCCACACCAGCTAGAGAACAGCCTGGAGGGACAACACAGGGACCAGGCACCTTTTCGTTTCACCTGGGAGCTAGCTGGGAGTTGGTGCACATCTGCCACGGTGACAGCGGTGCGCATTAACTCGTATTTTAAAGAGCTGCTCTCCAATTCTGCTCTTCCAAATGATCACAGACTTTCCTCAATATACCTCCTACTGTATAATGAGAACATATTCTTTGCATCCATTTTCCTTACAATGACTTAGAGAAATAGCCTTAAGAAGGTTATTCCCAGGAACTGTAACCACCCCCTCAGAATAGCAGGTTGTTGAGTTAGTGCCGATGAGTCAGACGGGCTTTTTAGTTCTGTTCTAAAAGGAATCACCACAACAGTGGAGAAGGGAGAGGAAAAATAAAAAGGGAATCGAGTGGAAAAGGCTTCCACCGTCGGATGATTCATGCACCATCAGCGTGACTCACCCAGCATTACTCTGCCATTAAAACATGGAGACTGGGCTGATTAGTCACAGTAATGAATTTTTCAAGAAAGGATTCTCCCCTATAAATAATGATGACTTTGTCTGGATAGTGTTAGTGTGACTCACCTTTCCAGCATGCCGGGCAGCACCAAGCGTGTCATCTGCAAAAAAGAAAACATTTGTGATGGCTGAGAAGGCAGACACCAGACAGACAGAGACCGAGGGAAGCCTCCCATCCTCCCCGAAGCAGCTGCTGCCCCCTCCGCCCCGACCACGGCTCGGGGAAGCAGAGACCATACTTTGCGTGGGTGGTTTATTTTTATTCTACCTGGAGAACTTGGCTCTGTCAAGTAGTGTGTGCGCTGAATCCGGTGAACCCATCCAGCTAGTAGCATAAGTACAATAAGGTAAATAAAAATAATAATAATAATAATCATAAAAAAAAAAGCTCTTCACCACTCTGCAGCATCCGTGGCTTCCGAAGAACATTAAACCACCAGAGTACTACGGTATGCATATAATCTTTCTCTCCCCACAAAAAGCACCCATCTTTCTCAAGACTGACTACATTTCCCACCTATGCCAAGACTCCAGACAATCTCCCATGCGTTTTAGCTAGTCTTACTGAACTGCTGATTTTAAGTTAAAAATGAATTGTGGAGCAGCAAGAGCACTGGCCAGACATAGCGAAGTTAAGTTTCCTACCTTATGTTACCTGCAGAAAACATTTAAGACCAAAACATTTTTTTTTTTTTTTGCTGATGACACAGATGTTTTCACACTGAAGAACCTACACCCCCCAAGGAAAGTCATGGGACAAAGCTCCCCACGGCTCTGGAAGTGCCTGCCTTCGTTCTGGCTCTAAGCAATCTATTCACAGCTTGGCTGAAGGGTTCTGCAGAGCAGTGATCCTAAAACAAGCTCCCCCACTGCAGACAGAGAAGCTGTGACAAAGCAGACAAATCCAGCACTGATCCAAACCTTGAAAAAATTTTAATTTGTGTGAAACAGTTAATTTTCCTACTACTAATTGCTACCATCCTAAAATACGATTTAAATCCAAGATTTCTGCCTTTAAGTAGTACTGTCACCAAAGTTCACCTCCTGCCAAATACTACCCTGTCCCAACTCTGTAAATAAATGTCACATCACTGACACCAAAGATCAGACAAGATATATAAACTGTTACCACTTTTCACATCTTTAAAAGGTGTTCCGACAAAGTTCTGGAGAACACAGTGAGGAGGGGGTAACAAAATCCTTACGGTACTCCCACCAATACCAAACTACCTCAACAGCTTGAAACGTAAGCATTTGAGTAGTACAGGAGGAAAGTCAGACCAAAAAAAAAAAAAAAAAAAAAAAAAAAGAAGATAGCAGCACATAGAGGAGCACAAAACACCTATAAGCAGTTTTATTGTAAAGAAACAAATCAGGAAACAGTCAATAAACATCACTGAGCTAAACAGAGCTGACGCAACTTCAAAAGAATTTCCAACATGATATCTAAGTATCCACGAGCTTTTTAATACCCTAAATGCCTTCCCTCAGCAAATCCACAAGTGGTCTGAAAAGCCAGCACAGGTTCTCCCATGTAATGCAGAGGGGAGCCCACATTAGCAACTTGCCACACAAATGCATCCATGGTCTAAATCCAAATTGCAGACCCCCAAGGAGCTCTAACAGCTTGTCATGAACCTGATGGTTACTATCGATATCCAGACAGAAAAACATGCTACAATAATTGTTTGACTTCTACAAATTAAAAACCTCTGAAGCCATTGAGAGCTGAGGTAGAACAACAGGTACACAAGGCAGGCAGAAATCAAGAAGCCTCTCCCCAGCAGCTGTGTTAAATAGTCTGTTTGTAAAGTTCAGCTGGACAGCCAGTCAATCCCTCCCCCCCCCCTCCCCGAACAGAACAACACTGATGGCAAAACTGGATTTCATATTCTACATCACTTCCATTTGTTGCCATTAAAATTAATATTTTCAGGGAATTTCAAAAATCTGGGAAATAGGACAAAAGTGGTTTGCCCATCTGTGTTTTTACATCTCGTGATGTATGAAAAGAGATATATGAATACTCGGTATCTTTATGTACAGAACAAATACTGTTTGTTTCTTTTTAAAGAATAAAATAACAGAAGGCAGCTCTCTGAGTCAGCCTCACCTCACCCAGCCAAATCCACGCTCAGACTGTTCCAGCAGCGCAAGAGCACTAATGCAAAAGTGCTGTTAGGGCATTCTGTGGCCAGACTCAGGTCTGGCAAATTTATACTTTGTACACACAGGTAGAATATTCCGAGTATTAATTCAAATAAAACAATCTATAGCAGAAATGTAGCTTGGTCACTAATAAAAGCGTCCATATGTTCTTGTATGATCTTTATCCAAAATAGCCAGACTGGTTAACACTCTTATCTTCAATAGCTGTAATCTCAGACATGCCATTACAAAATAAGCAGTTCAACAACAAACATCTAGAATTGAATAAATATCTCCCGGATAAAGAATCCAAATTTTAGGTAAGTCTTATTTAGGGATAGCCAGTTCTGTAATGGGGTGCTGTTGTGGTTTGACCCAGCTAGCAGCAGCTAACACCACACAGCTGCTCACTCACCCTCTCCTCTTCCAGGGATGGGGGAGAGAATTAAAGGGATAAAGGGAAAAGAGACTCGTGGGTTGAGATAAGAATTATTTAATACCTAAACTAAAAATTGAAAAGAATAATGATAATAATCAGAGTAATAATATCCAAATGAGTGATACACAGTGACACTGCTCACCACCCGATGACCAAAGCTCAGTCTGTTCCCAGATAATGATCCCACAGCAGGGAAAGTCCTGAAACCACAATCCCAAAAATGACAGAAGAGTCCGAGAGAATAAGAGACAAGAAAGCATGCACAGAGAGTGAGAGCAAACTTCTGGACAGGCTTTCACCTCTATCCTGGGCATGCCGTGCATGAGATGGAATGGACCACTGGCCAATCTGGGTCTCAATCCTAAACCTGAGGTCAAATCCTAAACCAGTAACTGGAGCTGTGCTCCCTCCCAGCTCCGCCTGCCCCTGCAGACACGGGCACAGCAGAGAAGATTGAAAGTCCTTGACTGTCCTGGCAGCAGCTCTGCCCATCAGTGTGTGATCAGCTTCTCCTCAGCACAAACCCAAACACAGCCTCTTACTGGCTGCTGGGAAGAAAGTGAACCCTTTCCCAGCTGAACCGAGGACAGGTGTATTTCACAAATGTCAAAGCACAGCAAGTCTGAGCACACAGGAATTAGCATGTAGGATGCCAGAGAATGCTATGCAACGTAATAAAGGAAGAAGAAAGTGGCAGGAAACCTAAAAGAGAGGTTGGGAACTCCCCTAAGAAGAGTGCTTTCAGTGGGTGGTTACTGAACTGCCTGGAGCTTCCTTCACATCACTATTCTTCTGAAAGAATACTACTTGCCATAGAAATACCAGTGCTGCAGCTGAAAACTTAAATGTTGCCAAGACTCTGAAGGTCCAGGTCATTGCAGATGAGCAGCCAGTCTCTAGGCTGTGTGAGAACTGCCAGTGCATCCAAATAAAACTGTTTTTTTTCTTTTTCAAAGTTTCACTAGAGCAGAGTGAGAACACGCATGTGTGTGTGTGCTCAGGACAGTCTCCTTGATATCAGGAGTTGGTAATCTTTTATGTTTTATAGAGTCTGGCAGAAAGTTACATTTAGCACACAGCCATGAAGCAGCAGTTGAGGTTTTTTTGCTTGTTTGTTTTTCAATGATTTCCACATATACACCTAATACTGCCACAGGGTTTGGATATAGATCCTTTGGTTTGGAGGGCTGCATAATTTTTAAGTCAACTTCTGTGATTCGGCGATTCTTTCACACTTAACCCTCCAGCTCCCAAGTTTCAGGATGCTCAAAGCAACTGGCTAACTTAAGGTAGAGATTCATTACAGACCATTTCATTCATCTTTTCCAGGCAGCTATCATTTCTTGATGTCCATCGACCTGCAACTACATTTGTTACATGCCTGGCAAGCACTGCTTGCACTGCCCACTCCTCCTCACCACACCTGTCTTCTACCTTCTAATTTTGGAAAAAGGAACACCACTTTCAGTTGAAAGGAGCAGAGATTCCTACTTGCAGATACAAAAACGTACGGCCATATGGCTAGATTGATGTTCTAAGTCAGATGCTACACTTCAAAGCTCCTATGAGAGGACTAACAAATAGTTAGAAGTTATAACCCTGTATTTCCACTGGTTTTCTTCAAAAAAAAAATAATCTCCTGTTCTTAGCAATCACCGAGTTGTAGTCTTTTCCCACTCTGATCCGAGCAATAGTTCAGGAGTAGAGCTTAGGGAAAGAAGAATAATTTGAAAGTTTTGAATATATTTCATATCCACTCAGACTGCTAAAATACAGCAAGAAAAGCTGAGGTCAATATTCAAAGTCATCCTTCATGAATTATGGGCCACATAATTGTTATCCACAGCCAGAAACCTAATACCACAGTTGCATATTCAGAAAGAAATCATTCTATGGTAAAAGGTTATGATGGCAAGTCCCTCTTTCCCCTACCAAGGGGTATAACGATCTGTAACTAAGCCTATGCAAGTACAACAAAGGATGAAGCTAAGAAGTTCCTTCAGATCCTGAAGTTCCTTCAGATCTCATCCATCAATTTGGGGTGAAATTATAACAACCCAAAGCAACAGAACTTTTTAAAGATCAGCGATTCCCTGTGGGGCACCCACACACGTAGAAACCATCATCGCTACCGTAAGAGAATTCCTAGTACCTGGGCAGAGGATTCCCAAAAGTTCAGAAATGCACCAGCTGTTTAACAAACAGCTAACTGACACCGTGTGTATGCAGCTCTCATCTGCAGACCTGGCACTGAAAGAACTCGGGAATTGTCCTTGTGTGCTGGTAGTCAAATGGATCACAAAAACCTATTCTCAGCATCTACTATTAAGTTTTTAGAACATATCTCTTTTGAAAAAAAAAAAAAAAAAAAAAAAAAAAACTTCTTAATGCAGCTTATACCCCAAGCTGAATAAGAATTATTTATATTGGCAAAAAAAAAAAAAAAATATTGGCAAGGTCAGGAACCAGAAAGGGACATGGGACATACACAAAGGGAACTACAAACTCAACATGCTGCAAGGCCTGTTTCTTGGCAGTGACTTGACTTTGAACAACATTTTTAGGACTGAAAGTTTTCCCTACTTACAGCCACAAACTTTGAGAGGTCAGTTTACAAGTGAAAGCTCCCAAAACAAGCATCTTTCCTCACCCTCCCTCTACATAAGAAAAACTACTCAAATTAAAGCCTGAACTTTCTCTTTTCGAGATGGGGAATATGTATTTGTCTCAACCTCAAATCTACAAAAAGCCACAGAACTCCAAGACTTCCTAAATTTTCCCAAGTTACTTGTACTTTGCAGAAAATCCCAAGTGCTTCCCTGACTATTGCTGAAAAGTATTTCTCAGAACCACATTTCCCTTGTCCCAGCTTCCTGTGTATCATGCTCTCGGGTTCAAAGTCAGCAAGAGGGGAAACTGCAGCATTTAATTTCTCCCTCTGGACCATCTGAATGATATTCATGACCACCTTCACAGAACACTTGCTCACTCCTCTTCCAAGCACTGGCAACCGTGCCTCTGTTATAAACTTCTATTACGTACTTGGCTAAATCATCATCCCCCACTTTGAATATGACTTTGAATATAAATGTAGAGAAACCCTTTGACGAGAGTGGAATACACTCACACAATGATCTCTTTTCACAAGTAGGTGTCGCCACTTCCCTCAGAATTATGTTCCATTTACTGTGATCCTCTTCAACACACAAATACAAAAACTCACATCAGGTTCCAGGAGGGCAGAAGCAACCATCACCTCCTTCCTGCTAAGGTACTGTCATGGTTTAGGACCAGCACAATAAGCACCACACAGCCACTCACTCACTTCTCCTCCCCACCCATCCCCACCCCCAGTGGGATGGGGAAGAAAATCGGGAGAACAAAAGGTAAAACCTCATGGGCTGAGACAAGGACAGGGAGGGATCACTCACCAAACATGCCTTGGGGGAAGGGCAATCAATTTAATTTGTTACCAGTCAAATCAGAGTAGAATAATGAGAAATAAGACCACATTTAAAAATACACCTTTCCCCCACCCCGCCCCTTCTTCCCAGGATCAAAACCTTTGCTCCCAATTTCTCTACCTCCTTCCTCCCAGTAACAGGGAATGGGGGTTGTAGTCAGTCCATCACACATTTTTTCTGCTGCTGCATCCTCCTCGAGAGAAGGATTCCTCACACTCCTCCCCTGCTCCAGTATGGGGTCCCTCCCATGGGAGACAGTCCTCCAGGAGCTTCTCCAACCCAAGTCTTTCCCATGGCCTGCAGTTCTGCACTAATTGCTCCAGCATGGGTCCCTCCCACGGGGTCAGAGCCTCCCTTGGGCACAGTCGCCTGCTTCAGCATGGAGTCTTCCACGTGTGCAGGTGAATCTCTGCTCCACCGTTACCTCCATGGCTGCAGGGGCACGGCTGCTGTCTCCCCACGGGCTGCAGGGGAATCTCTGCTCCAGCACCTCCTCCACCTCCTTAATCACTACCTTGGTGTCTGCTGCAGGTTTACATAAGGGTTGCGGTTTTTTTCCCCTCTTAAATACATTATCTCAGAGGTTCTCCCACCACCACTGACTGGCTCAGCCTTGGCCAGCGGCAGGTCCGATTTGGATCTGGGGAAGCTTCCAGCAGCTACCCCTGTATTCTTCCCCTTCAGCCAAAAGCCCACCACACAAACCCACCGCAGGGATTCTTACAGACACTATACGAGGGTGCACAAGCCCCTCTGAGCACTCATGGGAGAGAGAGAGAGGTCGTTTCCTACTGTCTGTCAGGATCATTTCTTCTTTCTCCATATAGCTCTGCAAAAGAATATTTCCCTTCGTTCTCAAATACACTGGCCTCTTCGCCCCCTTTCAGTTTTGGCTGTGGGTTTTCTTGTTGGGTTGTTTTTCCCCTAAACTCGCAGTTTCAGAATTTGCAGGCTCAGAATTTGTGCCCTCATCCTGCCTGGCATCCACAGCCTGGTACAATTCACCTTTCGCTCCTCTTCCGTTAAGAGCAGCTGGCACTACATCTCTCAGCTCAACAACACCCAGTACTTATGTATTTTGAAGTCTTAAGCAAATTATAAGCTTCTCAAATATGGTGATTATAAAAATCCTCGATCTTGGAGGCCTAGTATCCCTTTACATTTGACACTTGGTATCAAACACGAGGTGATCAAGGCACAGATGAGCACAGACACCAAGGCATGTACACATATGTCATTTACTCCCCACTTCCCCCGTTACTACCAATTTCCAGCTGAAGCCTGGACCACAAGCCTCAAATTTACATTCCCCCGCTACATAATAGCTTGAAAACCAATTCAGGTCCTTGCTTAATCAACCGCTAAGCCAGCACTCCCTCAACTATTTAGTCCCACTCATTTTTCAAGAGAACACAAGTTTATGCCTCACTCCCAATGAGATTAGCATATTGTGATGCTGCAAACAGAAACAACAGACTTGCTCCTCCTCACACACTAAGTATCTCTTGCAGCTTCCAAAAGAGAAAGAAGGGCTGCCTGAAGGATGTGAAACTATTCTTTATGCTTACTCCCTACCCATTTTTTTCCACTGGACAGCAAGTCTAGCATCCTTGGCTTTCAGTGCACTAATCCAACAGCCAAATCAAGTTTAATTGTTTTTTTCCAGGTGAAGCCAAAGGCTGTAGGCATGCAATGGTGAATGTACATAAGATGCAGTTGGTACAGAACTACAGATGAAAACTACACAGAGCAACTAGAATTTTGGCTCTTCAACACTTGCTGGTTAGTGAGAAACGCCAGGACTGTTGACATGATATTTTATTCAATGTCAGAAATATGTTTAGTTTGAGTCTCAGAACGCAATGAGATAGCGCAAAATTATAAACCAAACACACGTTACCTGAATGTCCACCAACAATTAAAGAGAAGATCTGCTTTTTATATCTCCCCAGGAGCTTAAGATGACATTATGACAAGAACCATGAAACTTGGCGTACTACTCTGTCTTCTTCCTCATTTACCTGGCAACGCAATCCTTGTATAAGGCTACGTTAAGTCTCAAGCTTTCCTGAGAAAATACCACAAACAAATTTCTTCATTCTATTTATGGCATCATCAAGACCCGAGGCACTTCCCATTTGGTGAGACCCTGGCCCAGGTTGCCCAGAGAAGATGTGGATGCCCCATCCCTGGAGGGGTTCAAGGCCAGGCTGGATGAGGCTTTGAGCAACCTGGGCTAGTGGGAGGTGTCCCTGCCCATGGCAGGGGGTGGCACTGGATGGTCTCTAAGGTCCCTGCCAACCCAAACCCTCCTGTGATTCTATAAGAATGGAGTGACTCCTGCACTGCACATGACCGTAAAAACGTGACATTTCCCAGAGAGCTTAAAAAAAAAACCTGCTCTGGGTGGGGGGGGGCAGACTGGTATTTGGCTGGGTTTTTCAACCAGTATTTTACAAGATGTGAAATTTCCAACATGTTTTACATAGGTTTACATAGGTTTACATAGCTTGCCTTCAGTGGCGCACAGAGTGCTTTGAAGGCAGGTCGCAGTAGTCACAACACTTTTGATGCCCCAAAATTGCACCGCTGGGGGTCTTCCTGGGTGACCTAACCTACTTGGTGCTCTAAGGACACCATAGGGGCAGGCAGCATGGAGGAGGATTTGGGAGAGACACGGGTTTAAAAGCTCTGACAGGAAACAAGTTCTCAAACAACAGGGAAAATTTACTATTAGATCCTTTACGGTTGGGAAAAGTATTAAACAGCAGGACCAACGAGGGTGGTCCCCTTAGGAAACCCAGTGAGCTGCTCAACAACAAAAAAAAAATGGATCAAAAAGCATGAGATGAACGTTACCCTTCAAAAAATGCTGATGCTTGTGGCAACAAAAGAGACCTTAACATTTCTGCAGAATCAACCTGTGCTAAATATCTTGACTTGCCCTGCCTTTCCTGGACCTTCACCTTTTAAGGAGACCTTCATCTCCTTGCCTAAGAATTTGGTGCTCTCTTCCAGCCCAAACTTCATGGTTTTTATCAGGTAGGAAGGGAGAATTTTCTTACTACCTTTTTTTTTTTTTTTAAACACATTTTTACCCCTTTTTCAACCTAAATTCCTGNAACAAATTTCTTCATTCTATTTATGGCATCATCAAGACCCGAGGCACTTCCCATTTGGTGAGACCCTGGCCCAGGTTGCCCAGAGAAGCTGTGGATGCCCCATCCCTGGAGGGGTTCAAGGCCAGGCTGGATGAGGCTTTGAGCAACCTGGGCTAGTGGGAGGTGTCCCTGCCCATGGCAGGGGGTGGCACTGGATGGTCTCTAAGGTCCCTTCCAACCCAAACCCTCCTGTGATTCTATAAGAATGGAGTGACTCCTGCACTGCACATGACCGTAAAAACGTGACATTTCCCAGAGAGCTTAAAAAAAAAACCTGCTCTGGGTGGGGGGGGCAGACTGGTATTTGGCTGGGTTTTTCAACCAGTATTTTACAAGATGTGAAATTTCCAACATGTTTTACATAGGTTTACATAGGTTTACATAGCTTGCCTTCAGTGGCGCACAGAGTGCTTTGAAGGCAGGTCGCAGTAGTCACAACACTTTTGATGCCCCAAAATTGCACCGCTGGGGGTCTTCCTGGGTGACCTAACCTACTTGGTGCTCTAAGGACACCATAGGGGCAGGCAGCATGGAGGAGGATTTGGGAGAGACACGGGTTTAAAAGCTCTGACAGGAAACAAGTTCTCAAACAACAGGGAAAATTTACTATTAGATCCTTTACGGTTGGGAAAAGTATTAAACAGCAGGACCAACGAGGGTGGTCCCCTTAGGAAACCCAGTGAGCTGCTCAACAACAAAAAAAAAATGGATCAAAAAGCATGAGATGAACGTTACCCTTCAAAAAATGCTGATGCTTGTGGCAACAAAAGAGACCTTAACATTTCTGCAGAATCAACCTGTGCTAAATATCTTGACTTGCCCTGCCTTTCCTGGACCTTCACCTTTTAAGGAGACCTTCATCTCCTTGCCTAAGAATTTGGTGCTCTCTTCCAGCCCAAACTTCATGGTTTTTATCAGGTAGGAAGGGAGAATTTTCTTACTACCTTTTTTTTTTTTTTTAAACACACTTATACCCCTGTATCAACCTAAATCACTGAACTAAATTTTCACAGGACTACATCCCAAAAAATGTAAGTGAAAGGACATACATCCTTTTCCTAAAATTATTTTTTCCTACCATGATTCTCTAGTTCTATGGGTTCTCCTGAAAAAAATCACTTACAGATGGTATATCTCTAATGTGCTCCCCTCCCCAAAACAGTAAGCATCTGGCATGCCTACTGTTTAATTACACAACAGGCTCATGCAAGAGGAAGCGTTTTCAAGCCTGGAATCTAATGTTCAAACTCCGATTATACCCAGTAGCAGGAGCTGTTCACAGTCAAGAAAAAAGTTTTCAAACCAAAGGAAAAACCACTATTAACACACAGCAGGTAGATATTTAGTAAGTTTTTATACACGTGAAGACAACCATGTTAGAATGTGAAGAGGCTGACATGACACAAATTTTACAAGAAACTGTATGACAATTTTGTTAACTTTCATTGTTGAACACCACGAACGATAAATATGAAGACTCCCACCACCAAACAGCGCTAGCTTAGTCTAGAAACCAATCAAACCATTCCATCTCTGGAACTTTAGATACGTACCCAGTAAAGAAGACCTCAAAGATTATTCTAGCTTACCCTCTTCAGAAATACTTAAAGCAGTTCAGCTGTAACTTTTCTATTCTAGCCAAATGTTTCCAGGAAGACTGACACCCCAAATTCTTTAACTGCTGAATAGTGCGCTCCCTCTGCTGGCACAGCACAGATACAGTCACACCCCAGCAGAGGCATTTTGCTGGTGATGCTGTCTCCAGCCAAGAGGTCTAGGCATTAAACAACACCTCTTCACATTTACACCTGCTGGAGCCATCAGAAGAGAAACTTCCAAAGGTGCCCACGAATAACTGACTTCTCTGCTGAAAACTGAAACGCTAAAACCAGTGCTCATAGGCTAGTAGCTGTTTTCAAGGTGCAAAGTTTCTGAAGACTCTCTGTGGTGGTATTTCTAACTTTGCAGCAAGTAGTTCTAANAAGAGACAAAAGTGAGGGTAGCAAGCGGACGTGAACAAGTGTAAGAGTGCCTCCTCCCATGGAAACAGAACAGCTACAGTTCAGTCACCCTGAGAGCACTGCACGAGATGAACCTAGTCCTTAACCTCAGCAGAAGAGCTGCAAGGAAGCAAAACCTTTCAAGCCAGCTTTGCAACGCCTCCTATTTTGGCTTTGCAGCAAAAGGTTAACCGTCGGCTAATGGAGATCCAGGTTTTGTTACAGGCAAGGAGTCCAGAGTTAGCAGCGGATAATGACAAGGGGTTTCTTCTCCTGGGTCATGCCAGCAGCTGCTGTCCCCTCTGCCCCTTGTAGGCTTTGATTTTGGAACGGGCTTCACGTTAACAGACAAGGGAAGAGCCACGTGTTTTTAGCCTGAAGTGAGGTTGATTTCTTTCCAACACAAACCTCAGTTTCAACAGCAAAAAGGGAAGATAACTTTATTCTAGAAGTTAATGCATTTTCCTTCTTGCTCATATATTTCACAGAAAATATTTAAGTGTCTTCATACTACACTGTACAGAAACCTCCGGGGTGCAGAGATAAGGGGTGCCCACCCCAAGAAACACAGACAGAGGGGGAGAAGAACGAAGAGTTTACAAGAAGGAGTAGAACACCAAGCATGAAGAAGAAACAAGTGTTGCTTTGTGTACACATCTTGCTCTTCCAAAGAGCTACCAGGTATCTTTGCCACAAATTCTATCCCACACACCAATCAGAACAGTCTGACAACCATAACCTCTGGGTTACTCTAAGGTGAGGAATGAACCTGTGGTCCAACCGGTGGGAGTCGTTCAGACAACCGAATGTTAATTGTTCCCTGGCTTTGAATGGAGACGTGTGGGAAGCAGGGCACTTACCTTACAAACAGACATGATGTTCACATTGATCATTCTGTCAATTGTCTGCAAGAAAACAAAAGTTTGGGGGTTTGTTCTGTTGGAAGTTATTTCATCAATATTTACACACCCTGAGGGTTTAAGTGCCAGGATAGATGAAACCTTCCACTCATACATCCACCTTTACTCCTCCCCTTCCTGCTGAAGGATGGGGAGCAGGGACAGACGTTCGAAGCAAAGTCTGTGAATCGCTCTTGGTCAAGTTTTATCTCTGATTAGGGACTCATACCAATAAAGAACAACACTCAAGCAGAAAGCACAAAACCACAGCAGCTGCAGTGAGCTACAGGAGCTTGGGAAACAAAATCATGCAGCAGTTCAATTGTTCATAATCCAAGTTTCCAATGTATCCAATGCAACCAAGCTTGTCCCTACACTACAAAATGCCCAAAACTATCATATTTTAAGTTTCATAACAACGTTATGGAAGATGCAGCTTCCATTCATGAAGGTGGTTGCTTCCCTTCCGTCACTCAGAACCCACCCCACAAGCTAAAGCAGCTCAAGAACAGCTGCCAAACTGCAACACTTTTGCCATATCCATTAAGTATTTACTGCTAAAAATTAGAACACTAGAAGGTACCACAAAAGCACTTACTTTATCCAAGTCTGGAACATCAAGAAAATATTCAGGATAAGCATAGGAAATTCCCACATTGTTGACTGAAATGAAAGCATGAAGTTTTAATTAGACTGCTGGGGTGATATCTGATTTCTCATGCTCTGATTAATGACAATTCTCAAGCAATACTCTTAAAATGTTGTACTCAAAACATTCCCATCCCTTTAGCCAAGTTTCCTTAACTGTAAATATACTTGTACGCATGCAAGTGGAAGGTGAGATGAATAAGCTGAAAGAGGGGAGATCTAGATTGGATATAAGGAGGAAGTTTTTTCCTGTGCAGTGGTGAGGCAGTGGCCCAGGTTGCCCAGAGAAGCTGTGGATCCCTGGAGGGGTTCAAGGCCAGGCTGGATGAGGCTTTAGGCAACCTGGGCTAGTGGGAGGTGTCCCTGCCCGTGGCAGGGGGGTGGGACTCGATAGGTCCCTTCTAACCCAAACCATCCTGCGATTCTATGATAACACCAAACATTTTAAACGTGGAAATGTTAATTCTGCAAGTGTTTAAAAGCCGTGCAAGTGTACAAGCAATGTCACTGCAACACAGACTTCTGCAACCCTGCAGAAATAGAGTTTCATGCCAGAAAAAAATGCTCTCAGTGCCTGGCAGGACATTAAGTAAAACAGATTTTAAAAAAATAAAGTGAAATAAGATTTTTTAAATTAAAAAAAAAAAACAACCACACCATTATGTTCTGGCAAGTCTCCCCAGTACTCCTCCCGAGGGGAGCGACCGGTCGGGGATGTAACGAAGCTGCAGGACACGCACCGGGCCCCTCGGGCGGGTTGCGGGGGAGCAGCGGCCGGTCGGGTCTGTCGGTCTGTCGGGCAGCCGGTAGATGGCAGCAGGAGCCCGGGCGGCGGCCGCGGGTCCCGGTGGCTCGGGGCGAGGCTCCGGTGTCCGGGGTGGGGGGGGGGCTCCGGTGCCCGGGGGGAGCTCCTCCGCCTTTGGAAAGGGTTTGGGGTTTGCTCAGCGCCCCGGGACATGTTCTCCCTGTCACCCCCCAAGCTGCAAAATCTTTCCCTGTTGGCAGCATTTTAAATGAACCCAGAAAAATGTATTTATTAATTAATTACACCTATTTTTTTTCCTTTTTTTTTTTTTTTACACTTCAGACTGGGCAGGTTTTATTCTGGGACATGAAACCCCACGTCCATTCTTGAATCCCAACACAAGCAGGGGAAATCTTGTAATAACGGTTAGAAAACAGTGCTGCTCTGCAGCCTCTTCATAAAGCACATTGATATGGAGACTGAAGAAAAAAAAAAAAAAAAAAAAAAACCAGGAAAGGGAGATCCCATTTGCTAAGTATCTGTTGTTCATCTTACGCAAGTGAATCGTGTGACATTTGGTTGCTGTGGCAACATTTTACATTTGTGGAGTGGCTTACACCCCCGAGAATCCCAAAGTGCTCCAGATACACCCAGCGGCACCGGCACCGGGCACCTCCAGGGCAGGAGTCTACACGGGGGTAAGAATCACTGTCAAAAGGCACTGACACCTTTAAAAACAATAAAAATGAATAAATAAAAATTAGCCCCTATATCTGTGCCAAAAGCTAGAATTTTAACATTGAACCTGCAAGATCTTTAAGCATCAACAGGGATGCAGGACATGCAGGAGAGATGCTGGCAAAGTACACTGACTGCATTTGGAGATTCCCTCGAACGACAGCTCTTTTAGAGCAGATCTTTGTGTATTTATGGAAACCTTTAGTTCGCTAGGCATGGCGTGTGCTCCAAATTTTTGATTTTTAGATAACCTTTAAAAATACAGGAATTGAGGAGACCAGGGAGCTGGCAAATTCCCAGCAGGCATCTGCTATATTTAGAAAGAGAGAAAAGTTCTAAAAAGGAAGAAGGTCCGATCTTGCTGTTACGAGAGTGAGCCAGGTTTGTGGGGTTTTTTTAATTCTTTTCATCCTAAAAGAAACTATTTTTCAGTCCTTCTCTCTGGAAAGGATTTTGGCTATGAACTGTAGCAAGGTTTTGGGACTGACTGTAGTCATTCTCTCCAGATGTATTTACATGGTTCATACTACACAGACAGTCACAAATTCACACCCCTCGCTGTAGCCATGCTCCCAGGTATGTCCCCTTCCACTTTCTGCATTTATTTTCTACCAGATCATACTTTGCTGCGGTTTGGAATAGAACATTAAAAAATTAAGTTTTCAGTTTGTATGGGCATATTTTACCTAGAGAAATCTGGATAACAACAGGGTAGAGGATACTGTCCAGCACCAACTCCTTTCAAGGATTGCAGCGATTTAAGAACAGCAAAAGCAAGATTTCCCACCTCTGCGTGTTTAACATATTGCTGTAGCTAGCACATGTTGGGAGTCACTGCCAGACGCTGTTTTGAACACACAGCAAAACATTATGCAAACTCTTTTAGCCTTCCTACGTGGGTGAGAAGCAGCTTCCAAATAAGAAGTTTACAAGGATTTCAATCTGGAAGTATTTTAGTTAGACTCTGTGCAACTATATAATCAGCATCTTGATCTTAAGCAGCATATGTGGAGACTCCTGTGTCTCTTAAGTGTAAGGCTAAAGAATAATCAGCATTGATCACCAGCAACTGTTCCGTGCTACCAACACTTCTCGTACCTACTGCACCAGATGAGACCTGAAGGAAGAAAATACACTGCAACCCGAGAATTCACCTCGTAGGGCTCCGCTCAGTTACACCCATGTTTTCCCTCACACAAACATGAAAAAACACAGATCAGCAAAAGCTACATTCCAGATTGCAACCAACGCTACAGAATTTTAAATGTGAGGCACTAAAGCATAAAATTCATTGCCACAAAAAAAAAAATAAAAATTAAGATATGGTCTTTCCAGAGTAAGGTTGCCTGTGTTGCAAAGTTACACAGGAAAGTAGTTTCTATGAATACAGCTATATCTGGGGAAAAGGAAAAACCTCCGTATCATGTCATCTGCTGATCCCAAGCATGAGATCTACTAAAAATGCTAGTGATTAGATAGAAGAGAGATTTACGTAAACCTGCACTGGCAACGGCTGCGAGAAAAAAAAGCGGAGGGACTCAGCTAGAGAATAGACAACTCTCAAGCATTTAGTTGCTATTTTTAACATGTTTTTAGTCAAGGTGCTCACGCAAATAAAAGCAAGAGCCAGGCTCTGTTTTGAGGAACATGCTTGTTTTCCTCTAATAAGCTTATACAAAATCTGGAACATGTTCTCTGCTTCGGTGCCCGCTTTGAGTGAGACTAGAGAGAGTTAGATTTTCACGATTTTGTGCCTCACCATAACCTTACCACAGCCTAAGTAATAATACAAACCCTTCCAGGGTGGGTATGTACCCCACATAGTAAAAGGTTTGCAGTTGCTCCAATGGATTAGAGTTTCTACAGCAATTCAATACTGGATGTCATGAGTTGCGTGTACTCAAATCCATCAAAACTATTAGGGAACATTCTGGGCTTTAGCCTTCAATGTTATTTTTTTAACTGAGTTTTTATATACACTATTTTCTTGGGCATTATTTGCAGACATTTTACAACAAGATTCATCTATTAGCAACACAGCTTATACAGTATATCATCATGTGTGTCACGAATTTATCCTGAAATATGCTTTTTAAAAACAACCCCACTTCTACCTCCCATTACTGCACTTCAGATTAGCAAAATGAGTTTCACAGTAAGAAATACTTTATCAGCTGACAGATACCAGTAGATGTCTGAGCCACAAGACTTCATAAAAATTTCATGCCTTATGTTTAACCAGCACAGATTCTCATCTCCACACTCAGTAACTGTAGGAATATAGGACACACACAGGTACATATGCTTCTAAGGAAAAAAGCAGAAAACTGAGAAGAAACTGTCTTTACACCACTGTTCAGAAAAGATTCAGGTAAACTGCTGTTACATTTAAACTCTTCTTAACTCGTGATAGACACCCTGAAATCATCTCAGTTCTACATCCGACAAAGGAACTGGCTGGATCCCCTTGGCTTTCCAAGGACTCCCACCCCACCGGCACCCCAGCCAGACCTCCAGCCGCACTGGGGCACATCGTGTCGCCACCAGCAAAAGCGCCACAGCTTACCAACGCCACCAGAACACGCTTCAAACTTCTGGAATGGGAACCAGTTACACGATGCTATATTGTAATGATGAAATTTCAACAGCTCCACCAGGAAAAGCTCAGGGTTCTCCCACAATGCTCTACTGAACCCAAGTACCTGCAGCTTGCTTTGCTTCTAAGGTGGCATTAGGGCAAGTCACCGTGCACACGGGCAGAAGCTAAAGAGCCCTTAGCAATCACAGAATAACATAGAAAGCCTTGAATAAGCATCACAATTCCTAGAACGCAGGCACACGTGCAAGCACCATCTCATGCACCAAATCAGCAGGAAGCTCAAACCCATACCGAGCATGCAGCAACAGCGTTTTAGTCGGGCATATATTCGCTTTTGTGAATTGGTTTCAATAAACTTCAGTACGGGAAAAACTTAATAGGCATGTCAAGACGAAACACCGCTATGAAAGATTTAGGAAGATCAGATACAAACCTAGAACACCGATCTCCAGGCCTTCCAATCCTGCTTTGATTCTACTGTAAATATCTTCTCTCTCCCCAAAGTCCGCCACAATGACTTTTGTCTCCACTTTGTACTTCTCCTCTAGAAAAAAAAAAAGTTTTTAAAGTTTTTAAAGTTTGAAAGGGTTGAATTACCATTCAGATATTAAGAATACGTCAGTTATTATGGTTTTACAAAACATTATTTTAAGTAGGTAATACTACACATGAACATTTTCACCTCTGCAATAGGACTCCTTGAATTTTAACATAACCTGCACAAGAAATTGACGCGACATTAAGCTATTTCTGGTGAGAACTTAAATTCTCACATGATTCAGCACATTTTGTTTGTAAGGGATGACCAAGATGTCTAGAAAACAAATTATACAAGTTTCCACAGAATAAGAAAAAAAAATAATCAGAAATTGGAAAACACACGTACTCAGTGTTCAAGCACGCCTTGACAAGAACACTTTTTCCAGCTTGAGTCAAATGCTAAATGAGTTGCTTCAGACCAAGCAAAACAATTCTTTATTGCCCTCTGTTTCCATTCTCTCTGTTGGTGCCATAAATCTTTTTGAATATTTAGTATTTTGAACATAAACCAAAAAGGGAACATGTGGGTGAACAAGAAGAGCAGAACTTCAAGTTGAATCGTTCCAAAGCTGTTCTGATGCGCTGTCATCTCCATCCTTAAGAGACCAGGAAAAATACATGTAGTCAACTACATTTCAAAATAGATAAAGCAAGTATGAAAAATGCTTCCTATAAAAAACAATTCTGCTTCCATCAAGCTAAATTAATTACATTGAAATAAAATCACTACAATGTCCTCTCAGACTTCAAAAGAGCCGAACAGGAGCTTCCCATCGCAGCATCTCTGTCTTTTGCTGCACCTGCCTCCCACCCTAGTGCTCCTTCAGGAACCTGCGGGCGGCTTGCAAAGAATTTTGCAGCACTTTGCCCCCAGAGCCATTCATAAAAGCAGTGCCATGTTAAAGGGAAAGAATCATTCACAAAAAAGATTAGAAGCAGCCAGATTCCCATGATGCTCCTTCCCATTCAAGGGAAAGCCGCGACTCCCATGATCCTGCCGCCCATTCATGCAGAATCATGAATCTGCTCAACTCGCTGCTTTGCTGGGGCTGCCTCGCCCTCTCTGCCCCCCCTCCCCACAACAGCCCCAGTGGCAGATTAAATTAATTCTCTTCCTTTTCCCTCTCTCCACCCTCTCCATCTCTCCTGAACAGCTGCATTGTTTCAAAATCCCCCAGGAGATGTTGCTATGTCAAACGACGACGTAAATAGCATTAAGCCCCTGCTGCAGCAGCAGCCTGGTGATCACGTCAGAAGAAAATCAAGTTCAACATTGGTGGGGAGGGGGATAGAAACAGTCTATTTTTGAACACAGCTGTTCTAATATTTAGCATACACGTTCGGGTTCTTACAGGACATGGAATTACAGGCGGCATTAGAGGCACATCTATGTGCAAGTGGATGGGGCGGGCAAAGCCCGAGCCGCACGCTTCTGCACACATGCCATTTTTAACCGGCTTTTGGGATCTGCAGCTGTCTTCACTGCCAGTCAGATGCCTCAAACTATCTGTAAGACCCAAACACCATCCTCACAAATTTGCCCAATTGGTACTGACCCTTTTCTACTACACACTCTTCATTAGGATTGTCACCCATCTATCTTTGAAGCCTGTGGAAATCACTGCAGGGATACCAAGAGGATGAAGTAAGTAAGGGGGGTGGGGAAGCTAAATATTTAATACTATAAATAGAAAAAATAAAGTCCTCACACCACTGTTCATATAAGACCCTTCTTCAAGCCTTTAGAAGATGAGCAGAGAGCCGTTACATTTAAGGCAGTGACACAACACACCCACAAAACCATGCAGCACCGGTTGTGGTCGGAGGGTGGGTGTACAGTGGATAGGAACGTATGAAAAGTAGAAGACTTCCTACCGACAGTCTTTGTGCAGCTGCCGACCGCAAACATGCCAGACTGTGTTGCCCCAGCACGTGCCACCCACTCACCAAACCCTCCCTCCCCATTTCACACCAGCTTTCAGGTATCCTGGAACTTCTATCATAGAAGCACAGCAGGGTTTGGGTTGGAAGGGACCTTAGAGACCATCCAGTGCCATCCCCTGCCACGGGCAGGGACACCTCCCGCTAGCCCAGGTTGCCCAAAGCCTCATCCAGCCTGGCCTTGAAGCCCTCCAGGGATGGGGCATCCACAGCTTCTCTGGGCAACCTTGGCCACTGCCTCACCACCCTCACATGAAAACATTTCTCCCTAATATCTCATCTCAATCTCCCCTCTTTCAGCTTAAAACTGTTCCCCTCATCCTGTCGCTACCGCGTACCCCATGCTCTGTTCCAGAACCTGCGATGGGGAAGATGATCCACTACATCCAAGAGTAGTGGATACACCTGATAAAATGGTCCCATGCCAACAGCAATGCCAACAGCATGAAGTCACCTCTGCGTAAGCTCGTCCTAGTCACCAGAGCACAAGGCACAGAGCAGAACGGGTGAGCTCTGCTCTGTATGAGCAATAGAAAAGGGAAATTTCCTTGATCTTAAGGATGAAGATCTTCTCAAACAGATGGACCAGAAGAGCGAGTAGCGCACATCCTTGTTTTATCTGCTAAAAAGACTCCGAGATGTAGCGTAACAGAGAAACAAGCAGGTTATGTCCTAATCCAGGATCTCCAGCAGTGCCTGTGCCCTCGCTGCCCAAGAAGAGAAAACTTGAAACTCCGTAACAGAGCTTTCAGCTTGAAGATCGTGAGGCACTCGGGAGCCGCAGGGAGTGAAAGAAGGGCATCAGCCCATTTTTGCAGCCAGCAGCCAGAGGGGCTGAAAGAGCTGACATTACCCACCAGCGTGTCCAGCATTCCTGATGAGATATTGAAAAACTAATCTGATGTTTTGTCTTTGCAACTAGTACTTCTTAGCAAGAGACCAATGACATACAGCAGTATCCTGGTAATCTAATAAAAGCAGACATCATCTTCTGCAACCACACCATCGTTTGAAAAAATCAGTTGTTGACCATAAACAAAGCCTTGACAAAACATTGTCACAGCTGTGGGAAGGATGAACGACTCAAGAGTCATAATGGTGAGAGAGTAGGATGGTAGAAAACAAAAAGGCAAAGCNCATAAACAAAGCCTTGACAAAACAAAAAGGCAAAGAGAACTTTTGTACAATATACTGGGACGGATTCTTCCAAAGATCCAGATACCAACCCAAGAACACATTCAGACTGCAGAGGCACAGGCATGTTCCAGACCAAGACCTATAGAAGAACAGTTGCCACACAAAGGCAGTTAAAAAAACAAACAAACAAACACACACCACATTAGAAGGGGAACACAATATAACTGAAAAAAGCACCATTTTTTGCATAGGCGGTAATGAAGACCTAACCTCCTGAGACACATTCCCATTCTACGTGTTCCTTCACAATGCAGGATGAGCTGGTCTGGAAACAAAGAGGCAATTTAACCACGTTCTTCACACGCACACACCGTCAGAAATACAAGTCCTTTATGGATAAACCCTTGAAGAAAATACTACCAACACTATCCTCAGAAGAGGACTCCAACTAGTGTCTCAAACTTGGTCAAGGTGCCACTACTCAAAAGAAGCATCAAGACACTTAAGCCATCATTCCAGTTCTGTCCAGAGGTCCACCTATGCAAGTATTCTGGAGCAGACAAAGAGGAAAATGGTATAAAGAATAAGGAAAGTACATAGTAACATTGCCTCAATTTATTTTCCCAAGCTCCAACAGTTTGTTGCTCAGCAGCTTCCTGAGCTGGGCAGGTCTACCCCAATGGCCTTCAGCAAATTCTTCCTACAGCTGTTTGCCCGGTCACTACCAACCCTTACACATTTTCAGCGTCCACACCACCTCACCGCTGACACATTTTTTTGCTTTTGAATCTGCCGAGAGCAGACCTGACCAAATTTCAAGGTGGTGTGCCTGGATCCATTCCGCCCACTCCATCCGATGTCAGGTGTTTGAACTGCCACCTCCTCTTCCTCGATCATACCTCATCATGACACCTTTTTCTTTCCCATTCCTGACACTATGCATTGGTTGATGCTGCCCTGACATTTGGTTGCTAACATCGAAGAGGTAACTTCCTATCATGACTTCTCAATTTGGAGCCAGAGCACATGAAGATGTCAACATTCCCTTGTTTTCATGTCCATCTTTTCAGTCTCCTACGCGTGGTCAGACCTCTCCTATGCACCTTGTAGATTTGTCAGAATGTGAACATACCCCTTTCAGCTTTTACAGAATTTCACTAGCACAAGGGAGGGGGAATGGAGACGGCAAAAACAAAAGCCGCATCTATCCCACACCTTCCAAGGGGTGTCCACTGTGATAAGCTTTTAAATACGCTCATGCTTTGAAAAGAAATGATGTGCCATATTTTACATCCAGATCTCAATTAAAAACTCTGGGTTTTAATTTTCATACAGACATTCTCGAATGTTCATGGAGGTTTTTGCAGGCAAACTTTATTAGAGCCCCAGTTTGACATTTTTAAATCAGAAACTAAATTGTCAAGTTCAGGATACTTTATTAAAAGGATGACTTTAAGTCATCAATAGTTCCCAGGAAAATAGTCTTACACAGATGTGACATTAGTGTTTACTTACAAACACAAGAACAAAGGCTGCTAAAGAGCAGATGAAGCCTACAAGACCCCCCCCCCCCGTTCTACCTTACGACGGCAACAGCACCTCCAAATGCCAAATGAAGTTAGTTCATAGCCAGCAAGGTGGTAAGGAAAAGCTGCTGCAACACTGGGCGGGGGCACAGGGAGCAATACTCCAGGCTGGAAAACAGGGGCGTCAGCAAGCGGGCACAACCCAGGCAGCAGGGAACTGGAGACAGAAAGGGAAAGGACAACTCACCCCAAGCAACAGCCAACAAGATGCAACGCTGACTTATCTATCAGATGGTTAGTTACAGCCTCAGTAGGTGAAGTAAAAGCTCAATTAATTCCAAAGGTGAGGGAGATGTCTGACATACAGTATCCGGTGTCTTGCTGCACAAGGAAAACACTGATCTTCACCACCAGGCATTAGGGCACACCTTTGCTACTCAAAAGATTCAGGTGTAAAATAGCACTGCATTACCTGCAACACCAGAAAAAGGGATCACACCGGAATTAAAAAAAAAAAAAAAAAAGTAGAAAGTTAGAAACTACAGTGAGCTACGTCCTGAATTAAGACTACTAAAGAAGAGTGGCTAGGAGGTAGGCATCTTCAGATTTTTTTTTTTTTTTGGAAGCTTGACTATAATTCAAAGCAGCAGCCCCCCTAAACTGAAATTTTGGTTGACAGGCTAAGAAAAATGCTAAGGAATTGAAGTTTTCAGACACAGATAAACTGGTCTTGAAAGAAGGTTTCCCCAGAGGAGTAACCTCGTGGACTCAGATGGCAAAGCAAACAGCAGCTAGCCTGATAGTGAGAAGCAGCAGCTCAGTTTCCCTGACAGCCGCAGCACCAGTGTTCAAGGGGTCTGTCTTACCAAGTCTTGCTGGGAAACAGGAAAACTAGAATGCATGTGAAGCAGTAGAAAAATACTCTCTGTTCTTCATCATACAGGAAGGGAAAAATTCCTTTAAGTAAGGAGATTCAACTACATCCCCAAATAAAGACGTCATCTTTCCAGGATCACTGCAGGGACAAAACTCACCCTCACCTGGCACCCAGGCTCCAGAAAAAGAGTTCGGAACCTTTAAAGGGTAAGAAACTGAGAGATGAAAGCAAAACACGAACACCTCCTGCTTTTTAGCACTGTATCCATGCAGGGCAGAGATGGAGAAGCATTTAAGATGATCGAGCGGCTGCAGATAGCTCTACAAAGTCTTTGGAGTCTTTTTTTTAAAGGAAAGCCATCCATTTTGGCAATGTATCCAATCTGGGACTTTCCCAGTCTACAGAAGGAGCACATCGAGTGACACGTCTGGATGGAACCTTTTTTTTCCCCAGAAGGACCAGAGACTTTCAGGCTAGTGCTAGATTGTTATCACACACCAATGTTATTCACCATATAGAAGTATGTTAAAATCAGGTGGGTATAACGAGCAAGCCTTTTCTGAACCTTTTGTAGGGACTTAACACAAGGAACAAGCTTTGCCTTTCAGCAGAATAGAGACCAGCTGTCAACTACAGTTCTAAGTTACTCAAAGTCCAAGACACTGAGAAGACATGTAAAATGATATAAAACCCTCCTTCCTCACCCATACAGTCAACAGGGAAATACAGGATGAAACCCTGGAGAACTTGCAATGTTCTTTGGGAATCAGATCCCAGTAGCACAGGTGGAGAAAAGCTGACCTAGAGCAAAACCTTTGGACTCTTTTGCCACGTGCATTTTATTTGTTTCAATTCCTAAGTCCATAGACAAACTGAACACCCGGAAGGCCAGCATCTCCAAAGGGATGAGAGTGTCTAACACACTGCAGCGGTTTCTGCACAGCGTAATGAGATGCCTGCCTCCAATTCAACAGAACTTGCTAGGTTTCAACACATCTTTAAAAGCACACGTGTATGCACATTTGGCCAAGCATTAATGAACAGGTTCCAGCTCCTTTCGTTGAACATTGCTGGGGAATTCCTTACATCCTGCGCTAGTTGGCCATGTAACAGCGTTCTCAAAAATACGGTGAATATTTTAAAAAAATTGAATCCCAATGAAGTATATACTGGATTAAAAAACGCCAGACCTTATTTAAAAGGTTAGAATTCTGTTAAACAGCTTCAAGTTCCAATATACAGACACATACAAGTCAATTCTCACTTCCCAGCTTTCAAAGACAAGCCAGCATTTCTAAGCCAAGGTCCACAAACCCTTGAGCCACAGGGGAACATTTAAGTTTTTAATATGTGGAAGCAGTGGTGTTACTGTGAAACACAGGAGGAAAAGGCGCTGCATTCATACTGGCTTCCATTCGTTCCTCTCTGACTCCCATTATGTCAACAGACATCGCAGCTTCTAAAACACACTCACCAAGTCAGGAAAATATTCTCGGCAACACGCAGCATCAATCAATAAGCCCATTCACCCAAACACTATGCTCAACATTCTAAGCTTTCCTAAATCAAGCTTGTCCTAATTACCAAGCTAACAGAAAACCCCAAATCAAGCAGCCCATCGAATCCAGCTGCAGAGGCTGCCAGCCAGGGGGGCTGCACACTCATCCCCATGCTTCCCAATGTCGACGTTATTTCGGGCACTAAGGCAAGCACAGCTCCGATGCTCCCCTGGCTTTTTTTTTGCACCTCATTGTTTTTTACACAGCATGAAGAAAGCTATCTTTAGTTTACTAGTTTATTTTAGAAAAGGCATACGGACCACTTCCAACACTTCTGTAACATTTAGTTGTCCTTCACATCACTATTATTCATCACTTTTTTTGCAAGTAAAAGTCTAAATTCTCCATCCCTATAATTATTAGAACAACAATGATTTTTAAAAGCCACCTTTTTTCAGATTTAAGTTCAGAGTGAATTCCAGAACAAGCAGCATTACTTAGTAAGAAGAATTTAAGAGTCACGTACAGAGACTGAAAGGTGTCACAGCACAGATTAACAAAGCCAAAGTGCCCTCACTCTCAAATCTACTTCGAGACATTTAAGTCACTCACTCTACATGAATTCAATTTTAAAGTGAAACAAGCTTCTAAGCTAATTCACCATTATTTTTTTTATGTCCCTGATAGTTTCATCTGCATTCAGCATCCACAGAAATGGATTCAACTGTAGTCAAAAGACAGACACTTAAAAGCACAGTTCTCAGGGTTCTCCAGAGTGTTACTGGAAAGGGACAATACACTGGTTACTAGCCCACATCTAACACAACCAGGAGCAGAATGTCCAGCTCAGCCCTGGAAGCGCTGCACACACTTCAGGAGTTCTCTCTGGTAGTTCATATCTATTCGTGCACCCTTTAAAAAATTGTTTATTTTTCATATCAATGGATTTTTTTCCTCCCTAAAGAATTTGTTCTGAAAAACAGAAGAACCGAGTTTCCTTTCTCTCTGAAGGGCCACTAACTAGCATTAATTGTTTTCCCAAAAGAAACCATAAGAGCGCTTTGTCACCATTTCCTTTGCAGAAAAGTCTATCAGGGATTTTTACAGCTTCGACAGATGAAAAGAACTTGGTGTAACACAACTCGACCTGCTAAAAAAGTGACAAGAGGCTATGCCATACATTCAAGGAATGAATCCTTGTCGCATCCTCCAGCCCTTTTCTTGTGCCAGAGACCAACCATTCCCTGGGGGGGGTCTCTTAAAAGACCACCAATTGCTTTCAACCAGATTTGTAAAACAGACTTCCACCCAGTGAAAACAATCCATATAATCATCAGTTTATTTCACCCTGAAAATGATGAGCTCTATATTGCAGCTTTTGTGTTAACAAACGATGTCTAACAGCCCAGGGACTAGCACCAGGGCTCTTGGTTTTGGCACCCGCAGAAGCATCTGTTACCAAGAGGCTGTTAGTGGAGATGGGCATTAAGTTTCTGCATATATAAGGAAATTCAGCCTCTTCCCCCACCCAACTGCCGCCCGGCGGAGGCAGCGGTGACCCCGAATGTTTGCAGGGGTGACTGCCTCCTGGTTTTGCAGTCCGGGCTTCAAAATCATAGAATCACAGAATCATTAAGGTTGGAAAAGACCTCAAGGATCATCAAGTCCAACCATCAACCCAACACCACCCAACCCACTAACCCATGTCCTTGTTGCTGCCTCCAAATTCTCCCAAAGGGTGAAGTAGTCCCAGGACTGCATCCTGTAGCTTGCAGGACATGTATCAAGTGTTTCTTTCGAAGCATTCTGCTCAGTTTCTACAAATCAATCCAGGCAAGACTTCGCTGAGAAAATGCAAGAGAAGATGATAAAAAAGAGCAGCTAAGGAGGGGGGAACCCCAAAACAGAGAAGCAGGATGCTTCTTAATGAAAAAAAAAAAAAATTTAAAAATAAGCTCCCTTCCCAATTGCATGCTCTGTTGATTGTATTCAGGGCTCAACTATTTCATTTATTGACAAATTAATAACAAGTAATTTGGCTTGAATCCTCCATCAGCTCTTTCCAGTGTCTGGCAACTGCTCCTTTAGTAAGTGGCTGACATCATTCAGGGCAAAACCACAGGAACGTTCTTCAGAGATGAAAAACCAAGAGCTCCTTTGGAATCAGAGCCTTATGTTACAACTTTATGTGAAAGGTGACTTCAGTACATCAAAACAAGTCCAAAATATTTGAAGCCATTTTGTCAAGTCCAGGAAATATAGGGGGATTTCAAACACATCAAGCTGAACCTGGCTCAGATGATGGAAGGCTGCAAACACATTAATTTACCTTGAAATAGATGACAAAAGGTCAAAATAACTGCCGGATTCAGTTAGTCTTCACCTTAAGCTCAGGAAAGGGAACCTTGTCATTTCTGTGCAAGAAAAGTAGGAAGATGACGACACCCCCTTCCTCACCAAGTTTGTCTGCGTTTAAATGCAAATATTCCTGCCTGCCAACTCCAAGATGCAAGGAAGACTCACCCGCGTGCAGAGGGGTGGAAATGCAAACAGCAGGGCAGAGATGAAGGGGCAACCTGCTACACAGCTTTTCTTAAAGACAGACATGTAGTGGAATCAAATTAAAGTTTTGGGCACTAGTTCTTAAACAGCATTCAAGGCTTAAAAGACAATAGTCCAGTTTGTGAGAATATATTGGGGGGGGGGGAAAAAATGAATTTTTTCAGTCCAAACAATTTTTTAGGAGCTAATACTATCACCTGGGTGCATGGAATACTAACAACCACCAACTTTAAACCAGCAAATGGAAATTCACTTTAAAAAAATATTTTTATATAGTAGCTGATGACAAACCCCAAATCGCCCATGTTGCATTTATATGCACTTACCTACAGCTACGTAAGTACTTCTACTTGCAAGTAGGAACACCACTTAGCTACAACTGGTCTTCTCTTGCCTCCCACATCTCCATCACCTGTCCTGCAAAGCCACCAGCTAATAACATACACCAGACACCAAATTCTTCCTTGGATGATTTCCCTACAGACAGGGTCTCTGCCAAGTGTTTTCCCTGCTTGGCTGCTTTTTACCACATTTTTCATATCTCAGCCCCTAGGAAATGAGTTTCTATAGCAAAGTTCTTCTCAAGCCTGCCCAGAACACACCTCTCGGCAGCAGTGCAATAACCTAATCTTTTCTGCTGGCAAATCCGTGGCTCGCGAACCAAGGGTGGTCCAGGATACCTTGGGTGTTCCGTACCCACACTCGTTATCAGGGAGCAGCCCTGTTACGTGGCATTCAAATAACTGTCTCCATTCACAGAGGAGTTTTCTTTCTGACCCTCCCTGAACCTTTGGAAGTGTTTAATACAACAGAGGCTTTTAAAAAGGTGCTGGAATAGCGATGTAGCATGAACTAATCTAGACAAAGGATTTTGTATAGCCAGCGTTTGCATACAAGAACTTGAATAAAGATCTACAATGTTTCCATAAAACCTATGTAATTCCATGCAAAGGTGGTCCATGACCACTGAGGAGGAAATTCAAGTTTTTTTTTTCTTCTTCAGTCTGTGTCCTGTGCTCTGTTTCGCAAGGAACACAAAGCAGAATCTCCCTTTCATGGCAAACCCTACAACATCTAAGTGTTCTGCAAAAAAGTTCAGCTTTACAACACGCTTGAAGACACATTAGAAAGCATTCGAAAGTTTTTTGCTACTTGCAATGAATCCACTAATCCAGCTGCAAATTCTGACCAGCTGGCCTTCCTGTAACACCAGTACAGCCAGTTCAATGCACATACACACACTAAAATATCCAGATACGGGTCAGCTGGCATGAAACATTCAGAAAGACATATCGATACCTCCCGTCTGATGACAGTAATGCCACATGCATTCTGTACACAGGGATCACTCCTAACATAAGTATATCCTAAGAGCACAAGAAAAGATTCTTCTGAAGTAGAACAAACACACCCAAACCTCCAAAGCCCTGTCATTACCTGTGGCAGAGAGCATATATCCCCTCCTGAGGATGGGCAGGACTCAGTCAGTGCAAGGAGGAACAGCAGACACGCATGGCTCACACAGTTCAGAGAACTGGAATGAGTTAAACAGTTATCCTTCCTTACAGGGATGAAGGGTCACTACCCAGGAGAGGCAAGGTCAGATGCATTTGAAGAACAATCAATCCTGGGACCACCATAAAGAAATTCAAAGCTAGCTTAGAAGCCGGCAAGGGAAACACCCAAGTTGTTACAAGTCTCAGCTCTGAAAAAGTCACCCACCTGATACAACAACATCTGAACAGACTGCAGAGATCACATGAGCCTGAATACAAGAAAATTCTAACTAAAACCTAGCAGGATCTAGAGTGCGACGCAGGCTTGCCTGCTTATGCAGACTATCCTCATCCTCCAGCATCTGCCACAATGAACAAGGTATGCATTTCAGTAGCTCGGTGTTGTCAAAAGAAATGTTCTGAAAACCCAGCATGAGTCATCTCATTTCAGCATGGTTTAGGAAAAAAAAAAGCAGAAAAATGTTTGGGTGAGGCCTCACCGTAATTATGTATTACAGACTGCTCCACGTGGGTACAGGTTATTTTTTTAATCTGAAAAACTCCCCCAGCGGCTATCATGTAAGCACCGAAAGCTCAAAGCAGCAGATTTATCTGTCCTGTCAGCATCATGCTTAATTCCCGAGGAGGAAGAGATTTCCAGACTGCTGGAGAAAGGGTTACAACCACTTGCAGGAAGCTTGTCACTTCATGCTGAAGCCTTAGATTGCAGAAGAGGCTATTTGCACATACTTCTCTCGGTTACTTTCACTTCCCAAGACAACTTCATACAGTGTTGGAAGAAACGTGACTGCACACGCCCACACATGCAGGTAACTACCATCCAGCTGCCACAGCGAACCACCACAAAGATCCACCTTGGGGCAACTTCTGCATGGACTTGCAGCGATGCCCACACTGCTGCACTGACACCGGGACTGTCCAGACAAGAGTATCGCGGGTGATGCTGCAGTGACATCCTGCACAACACAGGACACTACCGACCAATGCCAATGACCTCCCACCCAGCAGAAGACTGGGCTTGATGCCATCTTTGGTCTAAGAGGGAAGAGAACTCATTCATATGCCATTTATATTGGGCACTGAAACTCAGAGGTAGCAGCATGTGTATCAGCAGAACTGCATGCCCTCTGTCTTTCTGTAAACGAGCAAACCGGTAACCATTAAGCGAGTTGAAGTCCTTTTAGTCATCCTTCCGTTCACCAAGCAGCCCCTTATAGCTCAGTATAGGACAGTTCGTTGAGGCTTGACTCACAGATTACACCTGACAGTAAAGCAGTGCCGCTAACAAATTTATGAAAAGTTTTAACAAATCCAAGCCAGAATAATCCATTCATAACCTCCGAAAGAGAGCAGCTCTTACAAGTATCTGCTTTATGTACACAAGCCATTTTAGGAAAGTCTAAGCAAGACAAAGGAGAGTAACCCAGAAGCATCATCTTAAAGGTTCCTCCCTTCAACACCATCACGCTGAAAACCTGCTTTATAGTACACAGCTCCCACTCCTGCTTATCAAGGCTACATTTCTCGCTTTATCTTGACATCCTCTGCATAAACTAATAACCCTGCATTAAATCTGCCTTAATAAGAGATATAGATTACAAGGAGAATTCTTGTGCCTTACAGTTCTACTTTGCTCTGATTGGAAAATCATTTGTCAGCATGAGCCTGACTGACCCCGTACAAATACCCATTCTGCATGCGTGATGGGAATACTGAAGTTGCTCCCTTATTCTTGCATTGTACTGAAGGAGCAATCTCTAATACTGGAACACATTAACCCTGTATTCCTACGACTCCGCACACTCATCACCCCAGAAGCTTACAGCTCTCTGCTCTGCTCTTTCAGCAGTTTATCCAAGCAAAACAAACAAAAAAAAAGGGGGGGGGGGAGGAAGGGGAAGCTACCCACAGTAGATTAGTATACTTGGTAATACAATGAGTAACATAAGGAACAAGTTCTCAACAACTTTGAGTTACAAAAAAACCACCCTTATGGCTGAAGGCCATGAAACCCAACTTGCTCCAAGCTGAGAGCTACTCAGATAAAGCAATGGCTACAAGTTTTTTGCCTTATTATTCTTTTAGACAGCTACTATGAGGGAGAGCTGGTATTTTGATCCAACGTGGTAAGCTATTCCTAAGGAAGACTAACAGTTTTAGAACTAATTATTCCAAATTAGAGCCGTACATATCAATGTGCATGCAATTCGAGTGCAATTGCATCCATTTATAAGCACGCCTGTGAAGTTGAGGGAAGAAGTTTTCAACTCACCGATTTCACTAGCAACCTGGTCCAGTTTCTCTTTCGACCGGCTGATCAGAGCCACCTTCATTCCATGTCTTGCCAACTGCAACAAAACAAAGCGGGAGACATAAGAATAGTCAGAAACTGCTTCCAAGTTGGTATCCTAATTAAAGGAATTGCATAATTGGTCAAACATCACAACAATATATGACCAGAAAGTTAGAAAAAAAAATTACAATTTTAAATTGAGATATGAAGGGGGAAACCAGGACAAATGTTGCTTCTCACTTGATTCCCTTCATACGCAATTTATTATTTTCTCAGTCATGCAATACAGGTGCACAGGCACATTTATAAAATAGAAAAACAAGTAGATACTTTACAGAACTTTTCCAACCCCTCTGCAAGTCAGAGCAAAGCAGCTGCTACCCATAATGAAGTTGAACGTGCCAAGTTAAGATACCCACAGTCACTTGAACACCCACGTTGCAAAGTTACCCCCGTACTCAACACTCCCTTCCTTCAGCCAGGCTGCGCTCCTGGTGCTGACCGTAGGTATTAAAGGCTAACTGACCCACGCAGCTCTTTCAGGGAAGCTCTCTAACTTAAGCCAGACCACATCCTTGTCACCAAATCAGACCTGCTGCTGCAAGTTTGTAACAGGATCTAGCAACTCCATTCAAAGTGTCACCAGGAAGACAGCTACAGACCTGAATTACTCCGTCATGAAAACAAACCCTAGTAGAAGTCCCCATTCCAGTGAAAAGTAAGAACCTACAGCTCACAGGGACACTGCCCTTTCAGACACTGAACACCTGTGTCTAAAAAGAGGTGAGTTCTCATTGCTCCAACAAAACTCCTTCACTGCCTTAGCAAGCAGAGGAGAATGGGTCTTAAAGGAAATCTAAAAAAAGAAAAAGCACAGCAACAACCTGCAGTGACTTAACCTCATCTACTTTTTACAAAAAGAAGCAGGCAAACCAAGAAAGCTTCTTTCAGACAGAAGTATGACCAAATTCTCCAGTGAACTCCCTACTTCGCTCCCATGCATGGTCTCTAAGCAGAAAAAAAAAAAATCTCATACTAGATTTGCCTGTAACCAGGAATGAATACCACTTAAGAGAAGTAATGAAACTTGGGAAAGATACACTGCTCAATGGCAATTTCAGTTTGAGTGACGCAGTCAGAGCGGTTTCTGCTGAGTGCTCTGAATTCACTGGTAGAGACCTCATGGGTTGAAAGGAACCACAACAGTCTCAAGATCTCTGAGATCCCTGTAACTAATTATGTTTTGATACAAGAAACAAGGAAGATCCAGTTGCTTTGTAGATAACCTGCCGTTACACTTGGATCGTTGGCCAGTGTCCCTAGGGTCATGAAAAGGCTGCATGAGACACCCTTAAAACCAATCACCAAAAACCTCACCTGGAGCAGCAAACACTGGGAAGATGCTCTTGCAGCCTAAGGACTGATATAAGCAAGAGTCACCACTTGGACACAGTTGGTGGATGTAGGTGTCTGATTTGCTTAAACGCTACGTTAGTAACTACCACATTTGCCACTTTGGTAGCAAAACACAGCGGCTGTTAAAGCCCTTTCTGTCCAAGATGGAAAGGAATGTCATTGACAGCCACTGTAGCAGAGTTAAAGCTCCTGTTAGAGTAGGTATAGCAGGAAGATCTACAAAAAGCAATACTAGGCAGATGTGCAGAGCAGAATACACAACAGAATCACAACCTCTAGTTTATCACTAGCATACAAATATGTCTAAGATGAATTTAACTCATTATTTGCAAGAGCCAACACAGCAGACAGCAAGAGAGGGGCAACAAAAAGCAACTTTTGACCATAACCTTCAAAAAACAAAACAAAACAAAATTGTGCTGCTTTGGAATCAAAGACTGGGCAAGCATTACCCAGACAGATGTGATGGGTTTACCCTTGGCTGGAAACCAACCCCGCACAACCCTCTTCTGTCACCCTCTCCCCTCCCGAGGATGGGAGATAGAACTAATGGGGTAAAGGGAAAAAAGGACTTGTGGGTTGAGATAGGAACAATTTAATGACTGAACTACAATGATATTGAAAATAACACAAATATACAAATGAGTGACACACAGTGATACTGCCCCCCCCCCACCCCACGACCAAGGCTCAGCCTGTTCCCAGCTAATGATCCCGGAGCAGGGAGAGTCCCGAAACTGCACTCACAGAACAGAGATAACAGTCTGAGCATCCCAGACCGAGAGTTGACCAGGGGGGTTGGGGGGGGAGGCCTTGGGAGAGAGACCACCTGGAGCGAGATGACCTGGAGCAAAAGAGATCCGGACGATCTTCCGGAGGGTCCTCACCTCTATACTGGGCATGACGGGTATGGTATGGAATAGATTATTGGCCACTCTGGGTCTCAATCCCCAACATAAGATCAAATCCTGGGCTGGTAACTGGGGCTGTGCTCCTTCCCAGCTTCTCCGGTTTGCAGACAGCCAGAGAAGCTGAAAGACCTTGGCAGCCGCGTAAACATCACTTTTTATCAGCTTTCTTCTGAGCACAAATCCAAAACACAGCCTCTTGCTAGCTATTATGAAGAAAGTTAACTCTGCCTCAGCTGAACCCAAGACAACAGAGAAAAAAGCTTGCATTTACCATTGCACTACCCTTTGTGAAGGGTTACTCTAGTGATGAAAAATGTATCGGTGCTGAGCAAGGAATAAAGATCTTAACAGTGCATGGATCAAAAGTGTAAAAATGGGTCTTTGCTTGGAAAAGAAGGAAAACAATCAACAAAGAAGAATATAACCAGAGACTCCACAAACTCATAACATTCTTCCATCACTTATCAGTGACCACATCAAACTCTCGAAGAGGCAATTCCCAAGACATCAATTACATATCTCACAAAGTCCCCCCAAGGAGAAGGAAGTAACCTGCAGACTACAGTCACAGCCATGAGTGACCAAGCACCTGTATGCCAGAGGCATTTAGAGCAACCTGAAGGGAATGTCTAGTAGAAAGTCACACCACCGCTGGCAGTTTTAAGAACAGATCTCTAGAGTCAACTGAAAGACTGAGAAGTCTTCTCAGACATTCCACACATCACCCTGCGTTCACACTTGAATTAATGAAGTATTCTTCATCCACCTAAAATGTTGAAAGGTGGAGGTGTATTTTATTCTAAACAAATAAATAACAACAGTTACATTTTTAAAAATAGAAATGTTTTATTCTATAGCCCAGGAATGAATATTTATCCCTTTTAAGGCGCTTTTGGGGAGCTGTGTGCCTCCAGCAACTCCAGCAGAGAATCTGAAAGAGTGAAGTGCATCCCAGCAGCATCTCACACGCGTGCGTTAGTATGAAACAGGAGTTTCACACACAGAGCTCTGCCAGCAGCCCACACACGTGCTCCAAGGCAGCCAGCCTGGTTCTTCGAGACACCAGCAGAACAGAAAGCGAGCTGCAGTTCATTCACCTGATAACATATCCTGAAACTCATCTCCCACCATGCTGAGGAGGTGCCTCCCGCACCAGAGGACTTTCTCCTGACGGTGCCACGCGCTGAGCACAGTGACCCCCTCCCACTGGCTCTAGGCAGTTCCACTGAAGAGTTGCATCATTTGCTTCAGCCATATAATGAGATTTTTAGCATGTACAAACTGTCAGCTCCACACCCCAATCAGGTTGTATTGGCATCGGGCTGAATTTCTTTCACAGCCAAGTCTCCTTATCTTGACCCAGTAGGACAAGGTGCTACCTTCTGCAAAGCAGAACGGAATTGGGGAGCCAGGGGCATGGGTGGCAGGGCACAGAGGGATGAAGGGAAACCTGAAGGATGAGGACTACCCATGAAGAGGAATGTTACTCTCCCTGTGGGCTCTGCAGAGCAAAAAAAAAAAACAACAAAAAAAAAAACTCCATAGAATGGGAATCTCTCCCTGTTGATCTCCTCACACAAAGTCATGCTGGTGTTCCACTCACTTTGGTACTGATCCTGGAATTCAAAGTTATTTTTGCTATAAGTTCCTGTGGTCAGCACTATCTGTCCTGACGGTCTCAGGGATTATAGGCTAAATTGCCCTGCACTAACAGGCACTTTCTGCCTTAAGCAACACACTCCAGTACCATATTCGGAGCCCACATATCCATCAAGAGCAAGAGTACAGTAAAGAGATAGGGGCAAAACCCTGCTTCAGAGACTTCATGAACTGTAGGGAATAATTGGAACATACTGCAGGCAGCTAGAAATGCCATTTAGTCAGTGCCTGGAAATACCAAAGGGAAATACCAGGTGTTGAGAAAGTTAAAATAATTGTAACAACTAAAAAAGTTAAAAACAAAAACTGAAGGTAGGGGCTGACAAATAGAATTCACAAATAAAGGAAATTCACAAAAAGGGACACAGCTTTTTGGCTAGTGACCTGAGGAAGGCAAAGCAAGAGACCTCCTTCTCCACAGATACCTAATGTTAAGATAAGCTGAGGAGATCTGACCTGCTGCTCAACAGAGATGAGACAGCATGACATCTTGCCAAGAAGCAAGACACTTCCAAGAGAGAACTCTTACCTCTTCTGCATAGGCTTTTCCAATCCCATCAGTAGCTCCCGTGACCACTGAAAGAGAAAGGCAGATATACATCAGTTGCTTCACAGAAATAATCGCAATGGGTGTTCATTAGTAAGCTATTAAAGTATTCATTCCAGACAACATCAAAGTCTGATGGAATAGTTGTACGACTTCTATTAAATCTCTTGGGGAACTCGTACTAAAACCTTTCCATGTGCAAGGAAGGAGAAGAAGAGACAGAGCTAGGAGTCTAACAGTCTTTTCATGCCAGTCCTCTGGCCCACTACGCTTCGTGGGAATCTTTGGGGACTGGGAGACATTTCCAAGTCCTTTAACTTAAAAAAAAAAAGTTATGACTATTAAACCAGCTCTCAACTTAGTTTTAAGGATATAGTAAAATAAATAATAAGTATTTTAAAGCCTGAAACCATCCAATAAAACACACACGTTGGGACACAGGCAACAGGTCTCTGTTCCTGACTCTCCAGTAGGTTTCAGACCCCTGTGACCACTGCCCTCACCAGCAGCACATACGAGTAACTGATGCAGCCATCAGTTGCAAGCCGGGCTTCTGGATTTAGACTTTCTCACCCATGGGTGACTGGGACGTGCGTCAAGCCTCAGGTCTTTCTAGGATTCTTTTCCACGTGCTGAGAACCTCCGAGTGACTCAACACGCCACTAGTTTGACAGATTATTCCAGGGCTCTCACCACCCCAGTAGCTGATCATCTCTGTTTGCTCACCAAAGAGCAACTCCTCCAGCCAGAATCTGCTTCCCCGACTCCTTTTTCAGCAAGCACACTCAGCACCACGTCCTTTTTCTCTCAGCTCTTCCTTCTCACCAGACCCAGTGCCTACACCCCAACACCCTTGCTCATGTAGCAACTGAGAGTGTTGGCTCAACTCTCAGGCCAACCTCTACCTGAGTGAAGCCACAGAGGGGACAGAGGTGTCGTCCGGGACTGGGACTCAGCAATAGCTTCCCTTCAGGGCACCAGAAAGAGACGTGTTTGCAGATGACTCCACTAGTCACTGCTCGAGGATCACCCAGAGCAGCTGGCACGCACACAGCCGCCAGAACATTTCTGTTGGAGTCACAGCAGCTAGGAAACGCTGTGACCATTCCAGTGGCCATGCCTGCTAGCTATAAATAAGTGGATGGAGTAACAAGGGAGGAAGCTGCCAGCAAAGGTCCTATGTGAGCCTGAGCGGCCAGCCAACAGGGCAGGAACGGGTTTGAGAAGGAAAGATCCAGTCACGCCCCTGAAGACACCCAGAGATGAAGGTACATGGGTCTATCCTTTCCCTGGTTTCCAAGTTTATGTGCAAGACGGCACAGCTTCGGTGGGATAAGGATACGCAGGACTGGACCGTTAGTATACTAACACATACTGAACACACAGGATGCTCCAGTTAGTAAACTGAGTTCTAGCCGCTGCCCCAATGAACAGCTGTACCTCATGAACAGCCATTCTCTATAACACTTAGAGAGTGTTTCTCCTCCTTCCAACTAAAAATTCACGGACTGAAGGATTCTATTCCCAGATAACAAGCTTCGTGCTTTAAAATAGTGTTTTCTGACAGTGGGAGTTGTTCAGCTCCTAGCAGCTCCAGCTGAGAGTGCATGCTCCATAAGGCAGGGACTCCAAAAAGCATCTGGAGCACTTTAAAAGCTTAGTAAAGTGCAAGTACAATTTCAGTCAAGGATGTTTACCTCATTTATTGAATCCATCGCTTAGGTAAATTGTAACAGAATGGGCTGAAGCATAAGACTTAACAAGCTGAAGATGAGGGATTTTTAACTGGAGTACGAGTAACAGGACAGTTCCTGCCTTTGTATGCCTCACTTTGAGTTAAAATAACCTGTAGTTGGAGGTTAAAGTACCTTGCAGAACAGAATTTGAAGAATTTAAACAAATCCAATAGAGATAAATGATGAAAAACAAACAGAAAAAAATACCACCAGGACAAAAAAAAAAAGTGCTTGCGCCACCACCTACATAACCAGGCACCTAGCTGATAGACACTATTGTTCTGCTTCTGCTGCAGGTAAAGGCACAGGCAGCAGAATAAAGCACACAGCTAGTTCTTCATAGCAATAAGGGCATCCTCTTCTCACGAGAAGGCACCAATACCACCGTTTCATTAGTGGCTCCACTTTGATAAGGATAACTTTGTCTCCTGCTCCGTGCTCCCAAATAATCTTGAAGAACAAACCCAGAATGAGGACTGCTTTCCAACACATCACTTAAACCCCCTCCTTGTCTTCAGGCCACACTTCTCATGCTAAGGCCCTTCGAGAGCAGCCGCCTGGCTCAGCTGTCACCCATTCCCAGTCAAGGACAAGCGGTGGGGTAGAAGCAATGTCACAAAAGCCGAGACTCAGCCACCTTACCTCCTTCTACATTTTGGATTACCTAAAGTGCTATGGGGAAGGGGAGAGCAATTTAAAAAAAAAAAAAAAAAAAAAGGTTTTGGGTAAAACTTGTGCATTAGCAAGGTGCTTATAATTTACACATGGGTTATGTTCATCTCTACTTTCCCCTCCGGAGCCAAGTGTTGCAGTTTTACTCACTCCAAAGCTGTGCCACTTTAACTAAGTTTTTACTATCAACTTGACGTGCTGAAGCTAGTTGAACTCCAAGTGTGGATGAAGCTTTTAAATTCTGTTTCTTTTACAGACTGCTTTCCAACGAAAGCTACAAACTGATTGCAGTTGGCAGAGCTTGAAGAGGGCAAAGCAAGTAGGGTAGGATTAAGTTATTGTCTGCACAAGCAATCCACACCAGCTCCAAAGTGTGATGATACACATTTACTCAGTAGTCAGACGGAGTAGCTTCCCACTTCAGCCATCTGCTGCCTCCAGCAGAGTGCCCAGGCAGCTCCTGCGTGAGCACACGGAATAAACGCTCGCCTGAATGGAAGACTGTATTGAAGCACCAGCTGATTTTAGGCAAAGAAGTCAACCATCTTCTCCTGATTTTTGGGGCTCCAGAGGAAAAGGGGAAGAAAAATAAAGGAAAGGTATCCAATAACATGACATACTCTGAAAACAGCTCACTCTTAACCCATCTGGACATGCTCTCGCCCTGGGCTGGAGAATTTCTACCTCAGGAAGTTACCACCAGAGTTCAGCACTCCAGACACAAGGTATTGCACCAAACAATGAGACCGTGTCTGGAACAGATTCCCCATCTCCAGACTTGCTTTTTTGAAACTAGCATGAGCACAGAGCTGACATGTGCAAGACCACTTTTTTTTTTTTTTACTGAGTTCTGAAAAACCTGCCCAAAGACTCCTGTTCCAAGTCACAGCATCCACACAGCCTGGCCCTGGTGAGTCCAGCACACCAAATGGATCATCTCTTGCTCTTCTACGTAATGACACTTTCTTGACTGGGTAAGACTGGCACCATCATTGTTATAATGGGTTACAGATGTACACATGGGTTTTATCCTTTAGCTGCAGCTTTCATTTCAGTAGTATGTGAATAGTCTTATGTCCAGCTGACCCTACACTGTCCAAAATGGTAGCCAAGTGCGAAAGCCGGCAAAAAACTTAAAATCACCATTTGTGCTAGCCGCTAGTGTACACCACAAGTGACTTTGGACCCAGCAATGCTTTGGATACAGCCTCAAAGACTAAGCGTACAAAGAGAGACTTCCACTGTGGTATCAAGGTCTCTGACCAACGCAAGCGGTATGGGGCATCATCTGCTCACACCGCTGGAGGACGTTATGCTACATGGAGGCGTAGATCTTTCATCTGGCATTGCACATATACAAGTCATCTGCACAAGAACTCAGACCAGCAGTTAAGTTTTCCGTTACAGTATTATCCTTAACACATCATGCAACCAATTCCATAAATCACCCCAATCTCCCCCTTAGGACAGTATAGCATCTTTGCCCTAAAGACTGTGCCAGAATTTTGCTTTCTGTATGGTGTGGGGCAGAAAAAAAAACAAAAAACAAAAAAACAAAAAAACCCCAAACCTTTTAAACTCCTGCTTTGAGTTTACTTCTACATCTTTGACCTCTTACAATGATCTCTTCACTTTAAGATACAGCTACACCGGAATCCAAAGCCTCTCCTGCCGGACTAGTCACCAATACATGCAACCCACTAATTCTCTGAACCTTAATACCACCTAGCCATTCAGCTCTGGTGTTTCACGTGGTGTGTTTCACAGCTTTGGTCACACATACAACAGATACGATGCAGTTCACAAGCACTGGCATCATTTCTTGTCCAGGACTAAACTCAAGGCAATCAAACACCTGGCAAAATCAAATGAACTCAGCTGTCAGTGAGATGCGTCGTCTTGCATTAAAAAGGAAGAGCTTTCTTGTTATTAAAAAAAGCCACAGACCAAGCCTATAAAACATGTTTTGTAACCAGACAGCGTTTTTAGTCTAAACGATTAATATGCCCAGTGGTACACAGCTTTAGGGGCTAAAAATGTCAGCTCTTCTCCAGAAGGGCTTACAAAGGGGTGACTGCAAACACCTCCCACAGCCCGTGGCCAAACATGCACAGAAGGTACCACCAGCCGTGTGGGGACCTCACACGTTCTTTCTGCCTGCAAGAAGTAAAAGCCTCTGCCTTCCCAAGGAAGAGATCCCCTAGAAAACATTCCAGAGGTATGCTGGATAACCACCACCTGCATTAAAATTGGGACTGCCATCCTGCAGCCAGGCAAAAGGAGGATCCAGCAGACAACGGCAGTCTGTTTTGTCAGCAAAGTGAACATTCAAGCCCAGAAAGAACATTTTTATCTGCGTCCTATTGAAGTGGAAAGACTCCACAATTCGTGAAAGCTGTAAAGTAGGTATGTAGTTTATTCAGCGCTGAGGCGCATGGGGGATAGCTCCACCAAAGACATGCGTGCCTTTTCACAAAACCTATCCCTCTATTTATTCCCCAAAGTGTTGCATATGCATTAAGTTTCATAATCCATTTATTCATATTAATTATCTAGCCCCGCCCAGCCCCGTCGTATTATAATTAGCTAAAGAGTCCTTCTGCGCCTGCATAGTGCTCCCTGGTGGTCGATGGGATGAAGTAAATGAGTCTTCATTGGAGTTGAACTTCTTACCTCCTGGTCTCTTGGTCTCAGTCCAAAGAACCAGGATGCTGCCCAGCTTGTTTGGGGCCTGCTTGAGGCCCAAGCAGCCCTCCCTATCTCCGTGGCCTTGCAGGTGTTGCATTCTTTCCTCTCATTTGGGTTCACAGCTTTGATCCTCTCACCCTGTCTTCGCAAGCACGGCAAACATTAATCACATATTGTCCCAACAGCTATTCTGAATAGAGCTATTCTCTGAGCCCTTGTTAAATTTAAAACCCCGTCTCACTATGCAGCTGAGACATCAAATGAAAGCAAAGAACGGTGCAGTAAAGCATGAGCCAGACGTGGAGAAATCATCTCATGCTGGGAGCAAGGACCAGCGCTGACACGGGGAGAGGGAGCAACGGCCAGCCAAGCAAATTCTACTGCAGTTCTGCAGAGCAACCGCACTGAAACAAGATTAGAGAGTCGTGACTTCCCAATTCAAGGTTAGACTACAGTGAAGGCAAAGCTTAAAGAGATCAAGCCTGCCTTCAGATACAGACACACGTTTGCCACAGCAAAATAAGCTTTTGAGGTGCCGAATTGAGACCCAGCATGGAATACTCCCATCCCTGTTTCTGCCAGCACACAGCACCAGGCATGCTCCTCACACTGCTTTGACTACCTGCACAATGAAGCAACTACTAAGCACATTCTCTACTAGCCTCTTCAAACTACACATTCATTTCAGTTCAGCCATTTGCCCATTTCCATTGAGAAAAGTGGGAGTTTCCAGGCCACCTTTCCGAGCACTGCAGATGCACATCATTACCTAGGATGGAGAACTCGGGGTGTTGTTCCCCCTGGAGAGATGTGGGTCCAGCACCTTGGGTACATACCTATACCCTTCCTCCTCCAAAAATCAAGCTAACAAACAGACCTCAAGGAGGGCAGCTTAGCTACATTTCTGATCCCCCGAGAGGCATTTGAATTTGTTGTCAAAATGACCACTGCAGAGCCAAGTCTCTCAGCTACATCTTCCACCCATGCAGAAGAGCCGTCCCTGTCCTGCAAGTCAGCATCCAGCCATGAGTGAGGGTCTGGCACGGCACGGTACCCAGCATCGAGAATAAACTAGGAACCTAACACGTCTTGGTAAAGCAATATTGTTGAAAGAAAACTTCCTAGCACAGCTAACCTCAGCAGAGGTTTAAAGTACAACACATAAATAACCGAAGGCTCGAGATTCTTTTGCTACGAAACGCGGAGGCTATATTAAGAAGATGACAGCTCCTGGGGAAAACAAAAGCTGGCAAGGGGAGAAAAGACTATCCCTGCTTGGCATCAAGCAGTGCTTCATTTATTACAGATTTATATAAATCACTGGCGTTTGACCAACACCAAGCTTCTAGATTATCTCCAGCCAACAGAAGTACTTTAGTCTGTGCTGGTTAAAAATATTTTACTTTTTGTCCTCAGCTTGCTAGGAATGGCTATTTTTAGTAAGAGCCCAATCAACCTTATCAAAATCAAGCATCAAAAATAGACTAGAGAAACACTGGAGGCAAATATTATTTTTAGCTGCTCTGTCTATCCCTGCCGTTCCCCACAGATTCTGACTGCACAGACCATGCATGAGTGCTTAGTTATTCTGGGAAGATCCTCGTCGTGACCCTTTTTTTTTCCCCCCCCGAACACCTGAATGCAGAAAACACTCGACTGATTAAAGATTAATACAGCCGCAAACCGTGACAGCTGCCTTTCGTCTGAGTGGTTTTGGGGAGGGGGAGAATATGGGATGACAGAGAGCTTGCATCAGTATTCCTCTTGGGGATCTATTACATGGAAATAAAATTGCTATTTCAATTCCCTTTTGTTGCTGAAAATAGCAGCCCCAATTGATTCAAGCAAACAGGGCACCGGCTTAGCAATGCCAAATTTAGAAACCACTGAAGTCCCAAAGAGCGAACGCTAACGCAGTCTAACACATGCCAGCTCATATTTAACAAAGAACAAAGGAGATAAGCATGCCGGCTGCAAGTTAATAAGACAGCAGTAACTCCCTGCATTTTTATTAAATAAAACCAGAAAACTCATTGCAAAAATAAAGACCAACTTCCCTTCTATTCTCAATTTCACTTGCTGAAATAGGAAGCCTCATCAGAAATATCATCTGCACCCAAGCTGAAATCCTAGAAATTCTGTATTATTTTTTCCACATAAAGGGTTTTTTTCTGCACAAAGGAGCGAACACCTAATGGTCAGACTTTGAAAAGACAGGCTCCAGAAAAAGGTTCAATTCCCAAAACCACACATTACTTGGTAACAGCTTGTGTCTAGGAGCCAGGATTGTGGGTAGAAAAATATTCTATAAATATCGCAGCACTGACAAGTTCCCGTTTCATCTAGAACTACAGCAAGAAAGGGTTTTGGGCAGTGCACTCCTAAGATCTCTTTGGACTTGGGATTTCTAGATTGCTTCCAGCTCTCAACAAGAAAACCATACAGAAGAGCTCATGAAAGTCACAGGCAATGCTTATGCAATACCAGTTCCAGCTGCCTCTATGTGAGCTCTCCCAGTTGCAGGGTGGCCTTCTTTCACCTACTCCCACCCAAATCTTTGCCATGAGGTCTTTTTCTCCCATGAGGTCATGAGCTACTGTGTTATGGATACGGGTGTCTGGGAGGGGAGGAAGAACTTTGTCATCCTGTCTCAGAATCACAGAATCATTAAGGCCGGAAAAGACCTCAAGGATCATCAAGTCCAACCGTCAACCCAACACCACCCAACCCACTAACCCATGGCCCGAAGCACCACATCTACACGTTTCTTGAACCCCTCCAGGAATCGTGACTCCACCACTTCCCTGGGCAGCCTGTTCCAATGCCTCATCACTCTTGCAGTGAAGATGCTTTTCTAATATTCAGCCTAAACCTCCCCTGGTGCAACTTGAAGCCGTTTCCTCTTGTCCTATCACTTGTTACTTTAGAGAAGAGGCCAGCACCCACCTCCAGTGTTCAGAAGCCCCCACCCAATCCTGTTACAACCTTCAGAACTTTGCTGCTTTTGAGGCTTTTGACCCAGAAGACGTCAGGTGAACCCAAGAGTGCCCTGAACTCCACTTCTGCAATAGCGAGGAAGTGATCCAGATCACCTGCTCAAGTCTGAGCATGGCATACGCAAAAGCTATCGCTGCCTTGGGTTCAGCAGGACAATAGCGCCAGAGCTACCGCAGAGTATTTTTAATATTCATCAAAAACCAGCTCTCATTTGCTCATCATTGTGAGATAGGTGACAGATGCCGACTGTCACCGCAAGCACAGCCAGGCCAAGAAAGCATGTGCACGGAGATCCTTCAAATTACCGCTCCTGGTTCTTCCTGCCTCTAGAAGAGGGTGAATACAACAGGAAAGTTGTGAAGATCAGATTTTGAAGATTAGCTCAGGACTGGCACCATTGGAAGGCTCTCAGTGTGTTTGCCAGTGGAAACACACACAGATAAGTCACTTATCTGAGAAGGGACTCAGGAGTCAGCAGAAGAGCCTCTGGGTTTGGAGCCTGCAAAGCTGAAAGGCAGCTCTACGTAAGAAGTCACTAGAAGAAATTTGAGATTTTTTTTTTTCCTCTTTCACTATGTGTTTGTAACAGGCAGAAAAATAAATTCAAGCCAGTGACACAGCAACAATAAAACAACTCTTGTGAATAGAAGAGGATAACAAGTGATCTTGGCAAGCTGCGGGCACATTCATTTCAATTCAAAGCTACGCAAGGTCTCAGAATAATCACGAGAACAGGGGAAAAAAAGTGGAGACTGGGATAAAATGCAGCGCTAGGTCCATTTTTAATCAAAAGGCAAATTGTGCCAAACTTTTAAAAAGCGCGATCTGTTTAGACAAAAACAATTCTACGGACCTACGAGACAAAAGAAAATCATTTTATATGATGAACGTAAGAAACTATGACTATGAAGGTGACTGGAAACAAACATAAGAATCTTAGAATATTGTCAAGAGCTACCTGGGGAGGTGTATACAACAGTTCAGACCAAAAAAAGGAATTTTATCAGGATAAAACCAGATTACTGGTTATACTCCTCAGGGATGGATCTCAGCACAAATCCTGTTCAGGACCGTTACTGGTGACCCCCACGCACACAAGGGTGTGCTTTATGAACTTCACACACAAAGTAGCTACTGAAAAGGGTCACAGCATCACACCACAAAGAATTAGATGGTATTTACAGACCAGAGTAATAAACACATACTATTTCTGGATATTCCGTTGTGGTGACATGGTGGTACCAGATGTCAAGATGCACACTTGAGACTAACTTTGCTTAGAGTTGAGGTGACCATTGTACACAGTGGGAGAAAGGTGCCTGGGGTGCAGGGGCTGAGTAGAAAACAGACTATAAACTAATAGAAAGCAATAATATATTAAGGAATTTAAATGGGAACAGCTGCAAAAAGAAAAAAAAATAAAAAAAGAGGGCTGCTGAGATGAAGAGTTACCTGCTGTGGGAGATGAGTTTAAAAGGGTTTTGTTTGCTCCTCATAAGCTCACATAGTGGAGCCACCAGAAAAGGAAAAGCTTCGGTTAACACTGGGAAGAAAATACTAGTTGGTCACAATTAAGACTGGAAATTAGGACATCTCCAAGAAGAAGAAAAAAAAAAAGTTGTTTCTGACTCTGAGGAGCACAGTAAGGGTAAGGACTTGCTGGAGGAGCTCCGAGATGCACGGCAACAGTGCAGCTGTAACTCTGGAATCAGAGCGACAAATGTGTGACACGAATCTATTCATGACTATCCATCTGTCCTGGCTTCAGGGTCAAACCATAACACCACCTGATGAATCAGAAGGAAAATGGGAAACAAAAGAAGCCTGACTGCCATTTGCTGATTGGTTTTGATCCATGCTTCTAGGCTTCTCCAGGTCGTCAGAGAGGAATTCTCCTTTTTTTTCCCCTCCCCTCCTCTACACACTGTTTGACTTCCAAGGTGTCTCTGCCCATCTCTTCAGGCTAGTTGCAGATAGAGATATGAGAGAAAAATTAGATGAGACACAAATGCAGAGTGACACTAACAGAGTCTCTGGTGTCACGAAGAGGATCTGACCCGGGAAGGCGTTCCTTCTGGAACTCCTCATTGCACTGGCAATGACTCAGACCACCTCCTCAAGCACCTCCAGATTTACCGTGAGGACACCAGTCTCCAAGAACATCTGGGGAATGAAAAGAAGCAGCAGGACCTTGGAGCAGCTTTTTAAGATCAGACTGTGGGCAGGAAATAATGTAATATTTTGCTGTGCATGACAAGAGAGCCCAGAATGCAGCGTTGAATACAACCCTTTCTCTACCCTTTGGAAACATTCACAGCTTCATGACGAGGACGTGAACTATTTAGAACCATACAAATCACAAAGTCCTAAAGAAATCTTTAAATGAAGGTTTGGGTTCATCTCAGGCATAATGCACCATTCAGGACAGGCATGGCACATCCTGACACATCAGGTCATTAGGAAACAAAAAAAAAAAAGTGACTTAATAAAAATATCCTGTCATCACTCACCTGTTCCCTCCATTTGCACATATCCAGCTATCTACCCTGGAAGAGAGGGGGAAAAAAACACCAAACATAGTGGAGACAAGCTCTCTCATAGGGTACCAGTTTTACCGCAAGAACAGACCCTCCAGCCCCGAAGAGGGATGCAGCTAACCCAAGACTTGTCCCTGGCAGTGGTCAATAACAGATACCGAGGGGAGGACTGAAGCAGCCAAGCACATCCTGGTACTCCTCCAGGATACTTTTCCTGTCTCCATTCCATTCGGGGGACTATAGCTGGTGTTTCTGGACAAATTCATAGGAGAAAAAGCTATCAAGATCTTTTACAGTAGCTTGTTTGGGTCTTTTTTTTAATCTATGTAGAATTTTAGCATCTAGTACAGACTGTAAAAAGAAGCTACACAGCTGAACTACATCCTGCATGGGGCAGCATCATCTTCTTCTGTTTTGTTTTGTTTTTAACTGAGCATCTGGTTTGGGATTTGGTGCTTTTTCCACCATCTCCTGATCACAGTAAGCAATGACGCTGATCACTTTTGCTTAACTTCCTCTCTCTCCTTTAAATTGAAGCTGTGGATTTTCAAGTTATTTTACATACTTATTGAATAGTTAAGTCTAACAGATATAGCAAAATTTACAATACTAGATATTCAGACAACCCTTTGATGGGAGCTGCTATCAGAATCTCTTTGGATTACAGGTTTGCAGATAGCAAATAAATTAAGAAATTACATACATTTAAAATACCAAAAAGTGATCAAAATATATTCCATCTATTAGAAAAATCATGCTCCTTCCCTGTCTCCAGAATTAAAACCTTCATTCTGAATGCAAGTTACAGAGTAGAATTTCAGTGTGTCAACAATACACCAAAACCAGGCAAACTGGGAAGCACAGAAAGACTGAGAAAAATTAACACTGGAGGAAGAGATTTTTCTTCTTAAATTCCAGCTCCAACAAACCCCAAGCCGCAAAACTGCTTGGATGTTTTTTCCCCACCCTCATCAATACCCTGCCTCATGCCAAAGTTAATAACCATTTGCAGCATCTAGGTCTGCAGCAAGGATCCCTGCGCCCAAGATAAACCACTCTCTGGGAAAGCCAGGGAGATGATCATGGAAAGCATCCTGCCAGCTTTCGGCTGCTGAGCCCACCCAAGCCCAAGTCATCTCCTGCAGAACCATGGGGTGCCTCCATCCAGAGCCTTTCAGCCTCCCGGAGAGCTGAGGAACGCCCTGGACTCACACATTCACCTAGCTCAGCACCTGAGCGACCCAGACCTGCTCCCAGCACAGCCCCTGCCTCACCTTCTTTCTCCTGGAACATTTATCCAACCTGGCTCTCTCTACCCTTCACAAACACTAAACCTTTTTAGGTCCAGCCTCCAATCCTTAACCTGTTCTTTACAACGTGGTTTCAAACCCATCATAGTCAAAACAGATGAAAAAACTTCAATACATGGGTTCATTTCTTCTGGAACACCAGTTACCACTGTCATTTGCCCACAGTGCCACTTCCCTGAGGTTCACAAACCCTAATATGCAAAAAATGAGAAACTTCCATTTTTAGGAAGGAATGTTGTCAACCAGGACAGCAACCTACCAGTGTAGGGGGAAAAACAAGTTTTAACTCCAAGAAAGGCATAGTATTGTATTATCTCATGCAGCAGAAATACAAACGATAGAGTGTGTCTTTCATCTCAAAGCTACTCGTTAATTATACACACTTCGGGAGGTTACAGTTAAGTCACACCACAGTATATTATATTCCCATACACCAAAAGCATACGTTTATATCCGAGAACCCTCCTTAGGAAGGGCTCAATCTACAGTGCCTCTCCAAATAAGATCAAAATCCAATCTATTTTTCCCCCTTCGAGAAGGCTTAACGCCTGTATATCCAGCCTAAGCATCTTGAATCTCCACTTCTAACCCAAAAAGCATCAGTGACCAACAACCCTGATCATTTTATTGCTCTTACATTTGTGAATGTTTACCATTATTTGTCATAATACTTAAGTTTGGTCCTTCCCCAACAAACCATCTTCAGTACTAGGATTCTCAAGACTTCAAGTTTTTTAGAACTATAAATAAATCAAAATTAACCAGGACAGAGTTGACTCAGACCTTCAACTACTGGTAGAGTATATGCACCATTTTCACATGTTTCTTTCCGTCTTCTTTTAGCATGTGAGATGCTGCATCTCCCATAATTCAGGTAAAATCTAAGTGTGCATCTAGACCGTTCTGCAACCCATCACCCTGCGAGGCAGGTCGCCCTCAGGTTGTCAGCTAACTCAGCTCCAGCAGCACATGGAGCCTGGTTGCTGCCTCCCTGTGGTGGGTTTACCCTGGGCTGGGAGCCAACCCCACACAGTCGCTCACTCACCCTCCCACCACCCAGGGATGGGGAAGGGATTAAAGGGGTAAAGGGAAAAGAGACTCGTGGGTTCAGATAAGAACAATCTAATAACAAAACTACAATAATATCGAAAATAATAGTGATTATGATAATAATGGTAATATATACAAATATCCAAATTAGTGATACACAGTGACACTGCTCACCACCCCATGATCAAGGCTCAGCCCATTCCCAGCTAACGATGCCGGAGCAGGAAGAGTCCTGAAACCACAATCCCAGAGCGGAGATAAGAGCCCAAGCATCCAAGACCAAGAGCTGACCGACGGAGGGAGATGACCCTGGGAGAGGGACCACCCGGAGTGAGATTAACTGGAACAAAAAGGGACAAGCTTCCAGAAACTCCTCACCTACACACTGGGCATGCCGTGCATGGGATGGAATAGACCATTGGCCCATTTGGTTCTCAATCCCAAACCTAAGATCAAATCCTAGGCTAGTAACTGGGGCTGTGCTCCCTCCCAGCTTCTCCTGCCCCTGCAGACACGGGCACAGCAGAGAAGCTGAAAGCCCTTGACTGTCCTGGCAGCAAATACAAACATCCCTGTGATCAGTTTTCTTCTCAGCACAAATCCAAACACAACCTCTTGCTAGCCATTATAAAGAAATTTAACTCTATCCCAGCTGAACCCAGGACACTCCCACAAGCAACAGCTCTTGCCCAACACCAGCAAAAGCAGCTGCTCCAGCAAGATCCCCACGTTTGGGTTCAGGGGACAAAGGAAGGGGCTGGCAGCAGTAGCAATGGCTCTGGTGCAGCAGTCCATGCTGAGTTCCCTGCCAACCTAGACAGCTCTCCAAGGACCCAAGGAACAACTCTTTGCGAAAGCTATTCTCAACAGCACTGCCACATCAGGGTATCCTGGGGGTGAGCAGAGAGAGGGCAGCTGAGGCCACCAGCCCAGCAGCAAACCTGTTGTGCCCCTTCCTATGCCTTCCGCTCCATGCACCAGAGCAGATCACCCACTGCAGACAATCAGCAAAGCTGGTGTAAGCAGCTGAGTACAGAAGATGAATGAACCATGTGACGCTAGAGATCTGTGAACTGAAAAAAAAAATCTAATGCATGAATTAAAATCTGCACCCTCGTTCCCCCTCTCCCTTTCCCCCAAAAAAGAAATGTATACAGAGAGACATAAAAGGAGAAGTAGAGGGAGAAAGGTGGAAAAAAATGTGGTCTGACACATTTATAAAAACTGATGGCCTGTCACTCAGATGCTGATGAATATTTTTTACAGGATAAAAATGGCAACCTAGAGTCTAAAAATAAAACGCCGTGCTGCAGACCTGTCTGGTTCAGCAACACCACTGGAATACAAACACACTCCCTTGCTGGTACCTCTTGACTAAGATTTCAGAATAAGAGAAGGGAAAAAACCCAGTGTAGAACATACTTTCTATTTTCAGGGGAAAGGATTTGAGTTTTGTGGATTCTTTAAATAAAAATTTAGATTACCATTATACTTTGCTTGCATTGTATAATTGCAATTGAAAAAAAAACACTCCTAAAATTTTAAGTGACTGATGAGAACAGCAGACTACCTCATGCTGCACAAAGAAAATTTTTTTCTCCCCTTCCCTAGACAATTACAATATAAAAACATATTTATCAGTGCCTTTAAACTGTAATTTCAGTAGGCTTAAAAATTTATTTTTAGATTCATGCTGCAGACAAAACTGTGGACACTGCTATTTTCCACCTCAGCCCACCCCCAGAGACAAAAAATAAAACCTTTTACTCCATTCTGCCTCAAAATTTAGACTGAAAACCTGCTTATAGCTGAGAAGCAAAAATGCCCGACCATCATTCACAAGCAACACTAATTTCTCAAGCCTATCCCCACTGCAGACAGGCTGCCTTATGCAGTAAAGATGCTATTTTTGGCAAGTGATGCAATAGCTGCAAGGGCTCTCCCAGAACCTTTCATTTCAGAGCCCAAGCCACATTAAAACGTGTCACAAGATACCCAAGAACCCCGCATCGTCACCTTTCCGTTCACTGCACCAGCGTATCACCCGCACAAGTTCCCCTTTTTCAAGCTGTATCCTTCAAGAAAGAGTCAGATTTTACCCATGAAAAGCGTGTGTATATAGACATCCATCAGCAAATCCACCTGCCCTGCCCTGTGCACGCCAAGCAAGTTACACAACACACTCTTTTTCTGACCTCTTGATTTTCTACTGGAATATGACGCAGCTTAGTTTCCTCGATAAATTTTTGGGAAGACTGCAAAGCCCCCAAAGCTAATAAAACATCAAACCCTTCCCAAAGCTATTTCCATTCTTAGAGATCTTTTAAAAAGTTCTTTGTGTCTAACTGACAACTGCTAAGACACATTTCTGCTACGTGACTGTTTCAACAGCTAAAAGAACCTAAAAACTAGAAGAGTTCCAGAAACGCCAGGGCTTTTGAAAATGATTTTTAAAGTAGAACTGGGATTTTCCCAACCTTTGAACATGGGGATCCTTTCCATTTCACAATAGCCACGGGGATCTCCACGTGACAGATGCAAGGTGACTGATAAGTTTTCCACTGACTGCTTATAAATTCAATTTCCACCTGCCCCCTCCCCAAAAATAACAGAGGTATCCCTCAAGTCAGACCTACTCAATAAACTGCTTTTTGTTTGACTCCTGATCTCCAGGGGCCTATGGGGAGGAAGACACGCCAGGGCCATAAAGAAAATACACTGCCCGTTTTGAATATGTGGGCATGGACCCAGCACATGAATAAATCCATGAGCCCCCTCCACTGCTGCGCAGAGTTTGACTCCTTTGCTTAACACGGGCAGAGTCTATACAGCAGCTGCTGCCTGCTGCTTCAGACCATCCATGTCCCGGCCGTGGCCAGCACGGAGGGCTCAGGAGGAATTCCCCCGCACATATCATGTGTGTAGAACAACTCATGTCTGGCTTGGGTTTGGCTGCTTCTGCATTTCCAAACCTTTGCTCTCATGATCTATTTAAATTCTTCATTAACATCCTGATTACGTTCCAGGCTTTGAGATTTTCTTTTTTTAAGCAGCCGGAAAACAAAACCCAACCCAAGCACAAGTCAACTTGCATCTTCCTTTCCAGGCCAGTTGCACAGCCTGCAGCCACCCCGAGTAGCATCAACATTTGCTTGAAACTTTGCACCTCAACTCCTACAGCACGTAACGGATCGGGAGAGTGCTGGTGTAAAGGGGGATCTGAGCATAGCAAAACCATTGGCTGTGTTTTAGGATCTTCCCAAGATCTTCCCCTCTTTGTGAGTCCTCATCACGTCAGGTACCACACAAGACAGAAGTAGAAATGCTTTGACAACTCTTCACCACTTGTTGGGGGCCAGCAAGCTCTGCCTCCCCCACCACCCACACAATATATTTACTTCCTCCCCGTCCAACATAAGCGTGGAGAAGCCAATGCAGGTAGAATTGGTGATATCCGCGGGCTCTCTGGGGAAAAAGGAATTTGGCTGCAAAGCCGTGAGGCTTGGCGAGATTTCATTCAGAAGCTATACACAGAACAGAGAATTAAACCCTCTCAGAAATCCCGACTGCTCAGATGTAGAACAGGAATGGAGGCAGGAAGACACCCCGTGATATTTTATTCATTTTGACTAGCAGCAACATTCAAATAAGCCGTACACTGAGAAGTTACCATTTGCTCCAGGGACACAGAGGTATGAAAATAAGGATTCTGCAGAACAGCTGAAGTAGCAACGAGACTCACCCCCAAACCGTGTAACTTGTGCAAAAGCAGGGAAGCTGAAGCACAGAGACTTCTACACCCGAAGCCCCAAAACAGCAGTACGGGGAGCATCACACTGAATTTTACACAGCCTTGTAAAGGTGGCGGGACCATGTCAACTAAGGAAAGCAAGCTTCGGCCCTTCAACATATATACAGCAGGAAGCAAGAGCACAAGCAGATATCCGCTATGCTCCCGCACCACGGAAGCAAAGACAAGCCAGAAGAGCTGGCCAGTTCCCCCAGTCAGCTCCTGGGGGTTTTACTGAGATCCAAAAAGAGCACAGCAGCAACGTAAAACATGGCGTGTTAGACACAAAGGTGAGAAACATTCACTGGTGTCATGAGAGCCCTGAAAGAGCTGCTCCCATTCCCCCAGCCCACCGTTCCTCATGTGGGGCTGCAGGACAGTCACAACTTCAGGGTGGGTCAACCTCCCAGATCCTTACACATCAGCACGCAGCTTGGCTCCCAGAAACGTGGACTGAAACCAACGTGACTGCTACAGGTGAAAGGCTCCAGCACTCAAATTAGGTATAAAATTGAAGGGCTTAGAACACTAATTAGCCTAGATGGCTTCTCCAAGCAGCATACATTAAGTGAGAAGCAATATCTTCTTGTATATTATTCTATCTTCTAGTAAAAGGTGATGCTTCTATTTCCACCGAATGGAAATATCCAAAATTTCAGGTCACCCAGGTCTTCAGTTCCCAAGTACACAAAATGTGCATTAGCCCATTTAAGCCCAAAACACAAAACAACATCAAATATGACTCTCCCTCCCTTCCTCCCCCTCACCAGTTTGAAACGAAGTATCTGTGCAATCTTGCTGGAACCAACTGCTAAAGTAGCACTTCTGGGGAGAGAAGAAAACACCCTTCAGGGTGTTCCCCTCTCAGAGGTTGCATGCACTCCAAGATCCACGAGAAGCTGGTGAGCATGTTTATGCTATGCTAGGAATGGCTCGAAACCTTTTATAACCTCTCACTCTAAATAAGACTGTTATTGCTGTTAAAAGCATAGCCCTCTCAGTCGTACTGGAAATAGCTTCTCGTGCACTGTCAGAGACAAAGATGGCTTTAGGAGTATATTTAGTAATTAAGGTGCTGCTAAAAAGATGCAAAGAGAAGCATGGATAAAAGTTGATGCAGCTGGCGAGCCTTTATGCAGCTGCCGAGGTATTATAAAGGCAACTCAAAAATGTAGAGAAGTAGCACAAGCAGAATTTAAATTGCTAGAGTCTTTGGAAGCTACCTAATTATGATGAGGAGCAATCTACTGAAATACAAAAAAAAAAGTCTAAAGTTGCTGAAAAGCCATTAATCTTCAGAAGATACCCTGCCTACAACAAGTGTGAGGTATTCTGCAATGTTTTGTTTAAAGTCTGCATTTTACATTCTAGCCTGTGCACCAGCAGCTGATACACACACACAACTTTGTCCAAATTAGATGACATCCGATGATCTTGCTTTTCTGCACTGCAGCTCTAGAAACAGAAGCTTAAAGAAGCTCAAACCACACCTTGGGAAAAAAGTCTTTCTTCTCTGCATTGTCAGGAAGATTCCTCAAGGGCTCCGCAGCACCCTCTAGCCCCCAGATTTTAGGAAGGAACTCGGAACAGATCAGTCTCTTCAATCGAGCAAAACCCACCATTCATAAAAAGGGGGTCGCGTGGAGCTGAAAGAACACAGTGCTGTGCTAGAAACCCATAAAATCAAGACTATTCTGTATTTTTTTTGGCCCTAAAATAATACATGTATTGTTTTATCTAAAATGGGAATATTTGGTAATTATTGTTCCACACAGGTCCCTTGCATCCCACACTCTTAATTACATTTGCTTTAATTGAGTGTTTCCATCAGGGCGGGAGGGGGAGAAGAGACGAATGATGTTAACGTGCCCAAGTTAATCAATTCAGGAGGTTACAGGTGTCTCAGGAGAAATGCCCTCGACAAATTACCATCCAGCACCACAGAGTCTCATGTTCAAGTGCTTTAGAAATCCTTGGCTGTTTTATTCGGATCGGCACTGGTTTGCAATGGCTGTTTGCGTTAAAGATTGAAGAAAAAGCCCGGACAACACTGCCTTCCCCTTCCCATTTCTAAATGGAGAAACAGCCACCGATGCCTTCTTGATTTTACTCAGGAAAAAAAAAAAAAAAAACAAAACAAAACCTGGTCTTTTCCCCGCTGGAAACCTCCCCAGATTTTCCTCTGGAAAAGAGGCTCCCATCAACCCTCCTTAAATATTTCCCCCGCAATTCAATGCACTTTCGGAGGCAGAGAAAGCGCCCGTGGGCACCGCCTGGGCTGGCGCAGGTCCCTCCCCCGGCCGCACGTGGCCCAACCAGTGTCGCTGTCACGCGAGGCGACCGCGGGTCCCCCTGGCCCCCCTCAGGCAGGGCCCCGGCGGGTGAATGGAGGAGCCCCGGCGCGTGAATGGCGCCGCTGCCCATTCACAACCGCCGCCGCCTCCATTCACAACCCGCGCGGTGCCGCCACGCCGCCGGTCACGGAAGAGGAACCCCGCCGCCGCCCGGCCCACGGCCGGGGCAGCCCCTCGGGGCTGGGGGGCGGAGCCGAGAGCGGGGGCAGGCCGCACCCCCCGGGAGGGTGCCTGCCGCCCCGCCCCAGCCCCGGGCGTTTCGTAAGCGGAGCGGAGGGAGCGCGTTATGTCACCGGTTAGGTAACGGCCGCGGGGCCGCCGCCGCAGTGACGGCACCTCTCCTCCTCCTCCCTCCCGGGGCGGCTGAGGTGAGGCGGCGTCAACCCTTCGCGAGGGGAGAGCGGACACCACCCCCCCCAGTGGTACCGGCTCTGACCGACGGCGCGGACCGCTCGCAGCCGCCATGCTCACCGCAGCCGCCAGGGGGCGCTGCGGCGCCGCGCGCACACGGACCCACGGCCGGAGCCCGGCAGCGCTGCGCAGCCCCCGCGGGATGGGGGTCCCGGGGTCCAACAGCTCCTTACAACCACCCCCGCGTGACCGTGTCACCATTCGATCACTCGTGACGCTGCAAATACCCGTTAGTGATGTGCTGGAGTCCCGCTCCAGGACAGCGGCTGGCACTTCCAGAGAGCCTGGCTCCCAGCACGCCCAGCCCGGGGCTCCCAGCACCGGCTCCCCCCCCCAGCCCGGGGCTCCCAGCACCGGCTCCACCCCCCTAGCCCGGGGCTCCCGGCACCGGCTCCCCCCCAGCCCAGCCCACGCCAGGTGCAGCGGGATGCAGCTGGGAGCATCTCCCAGGCCCCTGCCCCACGAGTGCCCCCAGTGGATCCAGCATCACCCTCCACCCGATGCCGACGGCCCTGCATGCTGCCTGTCCTGCACCCAGAGGGGTGATGTGCACACTGCCCGCAAAAAGGCCCCCCCCCCAGGCCAGCCCTCGCTCCACAGGAATTTCAGGTCCCCCGGAGCCCTGGCACAGACACAGCACCAGTCACCACATCCTCAACACAGACCCTGCACCTGGCACAGTGGAGACTATGAATCCTTACACCAAGAACACATCACGCTCCCCATCGAGCTCCACCACAGCCTTCCTCCTAAGGTCTTCACTGCAGTGTCCCCAAGTACCTTTTCATTTCCTCTGCTCAAGGAAGTGGTGACAGGACTCTTCAGCTTGTCTCAAGCAAGCTGACCAACCATGGCTCTGAAAAAAGGAAGCTCAGAGGGATTTCCAGCAACACTACAAAGGAAGAACAAAATCCACCTGGATATGCTGAAAAGCAGCACCCAGCATAGGCTGCACCCCTCTGGCTCTCTGACTTTATGAACCTCCTGCCCCCCACTCCTCTTTTTCTATTTGCTGCTCTCCCCCTTTTTTGACATCCCATCAGTCTGCTGGCTAGAAAACAGCTTTATGATCCCTGGGTCCTGCTAGCCTGTTTCTCAAGACACCCCCTCAAAACAGCATGAGTTATCAAGATGCCCTAAAGAAAGAAAGAAAAAAAAAAAAACACCAAAAAAAACCCCACAAAACCCACCCATAATACTGCCCCAAGATTTAGAAATAAGGGCAAACCTTCAGCCTGCCGAAAATCCACCACCAGTAAGACTACACACAGGACAAGACTGAGCACCAGAAGTACCGATCAGCATCCCTCGCTTAGATGCATGCCATGCTACTAACTACCCCCTAGTAAGGTTTTAAAAATGGAAATACAAATCAGCTTCTACAGAAAATACTACATTAAAACAATATGCACTTATAAAATGTATTCTTACCCAAATCTACTTTCTCTATTTGTACAGAATTTGCGATGAAAGTAAGTTTGCTTTTTTTCCTCCCCCTCTCAAAGCTGCAAGGAGACAAATTCTAGGTTAGTTTATAAGAGACATGGTTTCAATCCCAAGCTTCCCAACAGTGACTGAAACAAGTTAGTCTGTACTGGTACATCACACATTTCTCATGAAAATAATGCATTTGTTCGATGTTGGCAAGGCAATGTTTCATATCAGAACTTCTACACTTTCATAGAATCATGAAGGTTGGAAAAGACCTCAAGGATCATCAAGTCCAACCATCAACCCAACACCACCCAACCCACTAACCCATGTCCCGAAGATTTTAACTTTGATTTTAACCACAACCAGCAGCAGCATACAAGTGAGGAATCCAGCTGGGATGAGATCCTACCACAATTCTGCAGAGCTGGCAGCTTGAAAATCCACCTCTTGCTTTCTAAGCCAAGAAAGTTTAGTCAAAACTGCTTCCGAATGAACAGACTTTCCTGGCCCCCCCCCCCCTCAAATTTTCAAACACTGTAAAACAACAAGATTTCAATTCTCAGAGTTAGAGTTTTAAATATAACCAAATACAACCGGTCTGTCCCTAAGGAGAAGTCGTACAGAAAGAACAGAGTACTAATACTACTAAGGAGTGGCTTAAAGTTTTCTTAAAATTAATTCCATAACTGGCAAATCAACACAAGGCCATTATCCTAGTCTTTGAAAGGGAACGGAGCTTGCTAGAATTTGGAGATCCTTGCCAACAAGCTCACAAACCAGCCTCTCAATGCACCCACAAGGGGACAGAGGACACGCCACCCCTCTCGACCCACACACGCAACCCAGCAAAACAAAACTTGGGAATAGCCCAGCAAGATGGAGCTAAGCAGCAGAAGTGCCAACAGGCTTCTCCAGCAGTTTTCAGCTGAGCTGAAGCCAGCATAGCTGCAGGATGTCACCCAGCCGCCCACGCCCACGCTGCCACCACACATCGACTAGAGGCGGTGGAAGGGAAGTACTGAGAGCTCCCAGCCAGCAACCAGAGCAGAAGCGATTCTTTTGGCAGCAGTGTGGTCCTAGAGCAGCTTAAGCCGACCACTGGGCTTAACCGTATCCTTGCCCTGGAGTGCCATGATACTGCCAAGTTTCCCTTCTGGTGCACTGGAACACATCTGACCCCCAGCAAAGCCATCTAAGAAGCACAGATAGCCCAAATTGATTAATCTTCCACAAGGCAGAGTCCTTAACCAGATCACCGCAGAACAAGCCAAAACCAGTGCCAGCACAAGGAGCAGAAAAGCAGAAGAGCTCTCCACCTACCTTCTTCTCTCCCCACACCAAACCATTCCATCAGAAAGCTGTGATGGAAACCCACACACTCAGTCTCGTGACTGACGATCTCTCATTTATAAACTGACACCATGGGAGAGAGGCAGGAAAGGGATTCCAGGGTGAAGGACCACCAATGAGGCTCTGGAGGTTGGAGGGGACACCGAGACCACAATTAGAATTGGCCAAAAAAAAACACTAAAGGTGAAGAACCAGTTCAGCAAATGGAGGATCTTGGATCAGAATCTAAGAACCAACACAAAGCTGTGGAGCACCAGAAGTTTTGACACAGATCTGAAGACTACCAGGACAAGGAGACACACACAACCCTCTTTGCCGCATCCAACCCAAGCACTGGGTTGGACACGCAGGACACATGAGGGCAGGAACAAACACCACAAAACCCTAATTCCTTGTTCCACAGCTTCTTCCAGCAGTGCAGCGATCCTTTCCTGCCCACCCTTCTCCTGGTTCTCCCTCCCATTAGAGACCCGACTTGTGAGCTGCGCCGCATCACCTTTGCTCAGCCGCTCTCAAGAGACAAAGTCCCGCAGCAGGTGGGACTCAGCCACCAGGAATACCGGGCACACCCACCTCTTCAAGAAAAAAACCCAACCATGTGAATACTATTAGTGAATAAGGAGTTTATACATCAAATGCCTTTGCTGGCAGGATAAGAATCCTGAGGAAGGAAGCAGACGGGCCAAATCCCATGGGAAGCAGGTCAACCAGAGGTTTCCAAAGAGACCCAAAGGAAGAGTTTGAGAGGAACAAAGGACACAGACGAGGAAGGTAAAACTGGGACTTTTTGGAAAAAGGATCCAGTGGTGAAGCAGGGTGTAGAGCAGAGCAACATGCAAGCATGAGGAAACGTTGGTTGGGTAGCAGAACTCACCCTGGAGATAGTTCTCTGCCTTCTCTTTTCCATTCCAACAAACACCCTTACACACCTCCACAAACCTCTGCATCTAAAAGAAGGGACTTTGGAAGGGACTTTGGAAGGAGACCAGACTCTTTAGTCTCTGCACAACCGTTCCTTCCCCTCAACAACACAAGCCTTCGCCCCATTGAGTTTATCCCACACCTCCTATTCTCCTCCTCTCATTCCAGCTTTTCTCCCGTTCTGCTTCAGTGGTACTGTTCTAACACACATGAAAATCCTCTGGAAAATCTCTGCGATTGACAGCCCTAGAGCCGAATTCCCCATCCCTGCTCCTCCTTGTCCAGTCAGTACAGAGCTCCTCCAGCAGTGGAAGTGCAGCTGTCCCTTGGATACTGGCATGACTGGTGCAATGCACCCTCCTAGGACAAGGTGGCTCGTGATTACTCAAGAGGAGAAAATAGGAGAGAGGTAGGAAAAAAAAAAAAAGCAAAGAAAAAAACCCCAAGCAACCAAAGTCCAATGCTGTACAGTCAACCAGCCAGTAAGCACTGCACACACACAGAGTCTGCCTCAGCCCCAGGCACACCGCTGAGTCCCACCCTCTTCAGAACAAGCACCTGAGGCAGAAGAGAAACACAGGAGAACTTCAGGAGTGAAAAAAAGCAGGGAAGGTAACACAAAGAAGGAAAATGAAGTACAAGAAACAAAGACACAGGCACCTCTCCAGTGGCTCTGCTTCTGGACACCTCACCTCCAGTTTTAAAAACTGCTACACAAGAGGTTGCTTTCAAAACCTACAACCAAACCCCAGGATTTTAGGTGTTACCATCTGTTGCTGAGGACAGGGGAGTAAATGAGGAGTTCAGTAGGAAATTTTGCATCTAACTCTTTTCCAGTGGTAGCTGGAGAAGCTGATATTGCAGACCAGAATTTCAGCTCTGCTACTGACTCACCCAGCGAGTGATGGTGTAACTGCTCGAGACTTCAGGAATCTGGGCACTTGCACAGATTTGGGAAAACAGTACTACATTAAGGTTAAATAATCAAGAGTCAAAAAATAGCAAATTTAAGGCAGAACCCTTTTGTGCAATTAAATGCACTACAGGGGAAGGAAGTCAAGTAACCCTAGTTCTGGCATTTTCAGATGTTAATGTACACAATCTGAAAAATATTTTGCTTTGTTCTAAGAACCCAGGTTTCCTAAAGCCTCTCTCTATCTGAGCAACAGAAGTCATCTGAAGTTACAAGCAGCAACCCTTAATCTAATCAGGCAAGTGATTAAACCGTGCAAGCCCAACACAAGATGCTTTACCCACTAGCTACAGTTTCCCACATTTGCATTCATATACAAGCCTAAACAATCACATCTGGCATTTCTGTTAGAATAATTAGGACAGATATCGTCTTACTATCCTCCCTTGTGTAGCAGAGATGGTCTTCCCAACCCTACGGATCAGGAAAATATCCCTAAAACTAAGAAAAACATCTTTCATCCACCTACCCCAAAAAAAAAAAAAATTCCCAGGTGGTAAAACTACTGCAGCTTTCCCCAAACCCCACTCTCAGCTCTGTGCTCACACCTGCAGGACCTCCCGGCAGCTCCCTCCTTCCTTACACAGGAGCACATCCACCCCCTGCCTCCAGCACTGCTCCGGCTGCAGCAGCAGACACTCCTGCGACCGTCTCTCCCACACACAGCCTTTGCTGCCTTTCACCACATCACCTTCCCACAGGCGAGGGAAGTACACTGGCTGAAAAAAACAACAGAAAGAAACTGGAGCAAGATAAGAGGTTAGAGATGAGGAGCACTCTGGATTACTTCCTTGCACGAATTCCGTCATTTTAAGTAACGGGTTTCCATCACAAGTATTCCTACTTTAAAATACACAGAAGGGTTTTCTGGAGGTGGAGACTGTGCTGCAGCACTTAACTCTCCTCCACATGCATCTCTGTTCCTGGAGTTCAATATGGCAAAGCCTGCTCATATTCCGATTTGAGTTCCCCAGTGACATTAGCTCCATGCTACTGAGCATTTCCATCCAGAATTTCACTTGAAAAATGAAAAGCATCTCTCAAAAAAAAACAAACCACCAAAAATAAACAAACAAACAAAAACCAAACCAGGAAAAGGGAAGTGTTCACCCTGAATCAAACTCTAGAGCTGGAGATGCTGAGCTTGGTTCTGTCAAGGGTGGGGTGCTCGCACGTACACGTTTAGTTCCACCAGGCACTGACACACGCCGGGAGTGAAGCGCCGAAGCCTGGGGATGGATGCAGCAGAACCAGCCCGCTACAAGCTGGCAAGGTCTCACAAGGAGTCGCAGCCCACTGAAGTACCACCCAGGGGGAGGTGCAGAGCCTGCAGACATGGGGTCAGAGATCCCTGCCCTCCCGGGCTGCTCAGGAAGAGCAGCGCTGGCTGAGCCCAACAAAGAGCAGGCTGGAGGCAGCCACCCACAGAAGTCTCCAATAATTATCAAGCTATGAGTAGGATTGATGACTCTGATGACTCGGAGAAAATTTAGGACGGATATTGGGAAACGTCACATGGTAAACGGGAAAAGAAAAAGGCAGACACCGCTGGAAGTTCAGCCAGGAGGAGGATGGTTGCACTGTCACCTTTCAGGGCAGTGACCCTTCAGGAGCACGTTGCCAATGGGCACACCAAGGAAGAACTCGTGCTCCAAGTCTGGGCTGCAGCTTTGACTTGAGCTGTCGTGCCCAAGAGTTAGAAGCAAGGTGGCATATTTCTGATGTTCTTAACGTCACTTTTTGGGCTGAGGAGTGCCGCGCTTTATTCCAGACGCAGGGAGAAGAGTTTGTGCAGTGCCCAGAAGAAAACTCTCGCCATGGATCCCAAGTGCTGAAGATGAGAAATCCCTGAACAAGTGATTCTGCTAAAGAACAAGAGAGAACCAAAAGCTCTCCCCAAAGCTCCGCACGCCCCAGCCGAGCACTCCGGTGCAGGGAAAACAGGGAATTGCACAGAGCCTCTCTCTCCTCTCACACCCTGCAGAGAGAGCTGTGGTTTCAGCAGAGGCTGGAGCTCCCTTAGTTTCCCCACCAACTACACCCTAACCACACATTGCACTAGGTTGGCTGCTTTTATCTGCAGCAGCAATTTGTGACGTGGTCTGTCTGCTACCCTTGCACATCGCCAAACACCTGCCAAGCCTGATTGCACTCTCTTGTGCAACAGGGGTTGAAACTTGTTTGGCAGAAAACAAAAAAACCTTCAGGGAACCACCATTTCAGTTTGTGCTAAGGAGCTTGAAAAATGACGTTGCTAGTGAAAACCACTCAAAGTTACCAACAAGTTACCACCTGGGCAGCACTACAGTGAACATTCCTTTGTATAGAATTCTTAAATTGTCATTAAAATAATTTATCACACGACTTATTTCATCAGGGTTGTCCTAAGAGCTTCCCAAGGACCAGAGTCTGTTCGATAAGACACTGCTTCCAGGGGCCACAGGCAGCATCACCTTACAGATGGAATCTAACTCAAACCATTCACATGCACAACATCCAGCTCCTCCCTTCCTCCTCTAAGCACCTGGGGTTAACAAGAGTTTGGGAATCACCTCCCCACACCCCTTATTCTTAGTTTTTCAAAGACCTGGTCATAAAGACAGAAATAAGCACCTACTCCGCTGCTCCCGTGCCCAGTTCCACTTTCCACACCTCTGCTGGTGGCCCCGGTACACAAGTCCCTATTTCTAGAGGCTGGCTACGCACAGGTAAATGTAGCCCGGGTTAAGTAAAAGAAGCCAACAAGAAAAGGCAGAGAGCTTCACCCAGCTTTGCTGCTGCTTTTGAAAGAACTCCCTGTTAAACATTTACCCAGGAAAAGAACGGTTTCAGACTGAATAAGGGGGGTTTTTTTGTCTAAAAGCAAATTACAGCAAGTTAGAGGCAGCTGAGAGCATCATCCTGATCAATGACCTCTTACAGATTCTTTAAGAAATCCACAGCAAATTGCCCACACTTAGTTATTTTTAGTGAATAAACTCCAAGAAGCTTAATTAAGGCAAGCGCATCTTCACAAACATTTGTTGGCCCAAATACAACTGTACAGCTGTATTCACCCCAGGAGAAGGCACCATCCCTACCAGACATTTCGTCATCACTAAACATGCAATTATTCAACCGTGCTGGTATCAAAGGCACCAGGGGAAGACGTGGATGGTTTTCTGTGTCCCTGCAAGGCTTGAAAGCAAACAGGACTTTTCTTTGAGTGTCAGACGGCCAATTACACAGTCAGAATAAACTGTTTCCAGCTAACGCGTCAGTTACAGCAAATTGGAAAAAAAAAATATTTCTCATTATAATATTGACAATCTTGAGCCAGAAAAAAAAAAAAAAGAAAAAAACGTGAAAAGTTTAAGCACCCAATGTGACCAAGATGTTAGAAGTTTTAGAGCATCAGCTCACCCCAACTCTCAGCGCTGGTGTATTCTGATCATACAAAGTTGATTGTCTGCACACCTCCAACTGGTCTGATCTCAGAGCTGACCCTGCTCCGAGCAGGAGGCTGGACCAGAGCCGTCCTGAGGCCCCTCACACTCTGAATTACCGTCATATTTTTGACTTCATTTCACCAAGTTAGTGAAGGGAAGGGGCAGAAAAACAATTTCATCTTTTCCAGAAAAAGAGGCGGCTTCCTAAAACAGGAGAGACAGCAACTCTCCATGCGGGAGCTATGGCAGCAGCATGGTGGCCGCCTGCCACTGCCACTAGTGGGACACCCATCCAACCCGAGGAAATCCCAGTATGGATCACAAGTACCAGCACTGCCAACGGATCCAAGGCAGGGGAATAGGCGCATTGTTGCTGTATTCTTGGTCATCTCAGAATGACTCCTCAGCATCCTGCTCCTGTCGAGCCTGGGGTTTCTTGAGCTGACTTGTTTGCCAAGCAAGGGAGCTGGTATCTTCTGCTACCAATTGATGAGGCACATTGAAGCGACAGAGCAGTTGACCCAGGAATTCTCCCTGTATTCTCAAGATGCACCCAGAAATCCCCCATTGAGACCACATCCACCCAAAGCCCACCACTGCATGGTGTCCAAAACCAAGCCAGAGGCAAGTCACATGGAGAAGAAACCAGACAAGCTGCATACAGACTCTAGAAAAATTAACTTTCTGTCAAAACAGCTGCTACTTAAAGTAGTACAAAACTAATTTTCTCAGAGTACATTATGGGTTCACACAGTTCCTCCTCCTCCTCACATCCCCTCCTTCTAATTACCAGCAAACTAGACAGAGCATAGACAGAAGCAATTGCAGGTATGGGGCCAAAAACCAACTAAGAAAACAAGGAAGGGATTTGCAACTCAATTTCAGAGGTGCTAAAGAGTTAAAGGGCAGCAAGGAGCCCTTACAAAAGGGCTTGTAAGGGCTTTGTAGTTTTTGTCAAGTTGCCTCCCAGTTGTGCAGTAGAAAGAATGCATTGTCACAGTCATCACAGCAGCTAATTAGCATCAAACCCACTGGTTTTTTAAAAGAGCGGGAGAGGAGGAAATGCACCTCTTCCCACAGTGTGAGTTAGTAATCTGCTAATTCTCAAGGTGACCCAATCCATCCGCAGCTCTGCCTTCATTCTCCTTTCCAGGAGGAGAGAAAACAGCCAGCAGGCACCACCAGCCTCCTCCTCCATCCTCCTCGGTGCTGCAGCAGTGCTCCCACTCCAGAGCAGGAGTAATAACCACAGAGAATTTAGCTGTACTGCCAACACTCCTCTTCCTCTAGGCCTTGAAGATCACAATCACGAAAAAGAATGTTTGCTGCTGCCTGCGCTTGCACAGAGCAGTGACAGGAGAGTGGCACTGCGGTTCTCTGTTTGCAGGATGTTGGAGGATGTAAGATTTGTTGGCTCCCGTCTGACACGCTGGCGTTTGGCTCAAGCACTGCAAACTTCCAAGTTTGCAACAATGCCCAACAAGCCCAAGTGGCCACTAAGACTTCCTGTGATGCACCCCAGGTCAGCAGCTACTTGATAATGTGGTGGGGTGTGTCCAAAACCAAGATCAGCCAGTCAAAGAGGCTTCAGTTCTCCTGTGCCAAACCGCGCCTTTAACAGGCACAGCCTTTCTGGAGCTGGAAGGACAACACGGGCCTGAACCGTTTGTCGGTAACGCTATAAACTCTCCAAAGCACTGCCGCTGTATGTCACACCTGGGCACGCAGGACCCACGACACGCTCTTGGATCACCCACCCCACCAGTAGCATTGCTGGTTTACTGGTGTCTCCCACAAGCAGACGCTGAATTGCTCTGACCATGCATTCCCCTATGAGTGCCGTACCGGTTGCTGCAGAGGTTACGGGGAACCACGTTCGTTAGCCCCACGGCCTCCCAGGTTGTTGTGGGGCTGCGGTACCTGCGAGTCTGCCACCCGAGCACAGCAGCAGAGCCCAAGCACCGGCCACCCCACTGCCCCCCTTCAGAGAGGGAAGTACTTTGTGCAGCATTTTCAACTATCACGGAATCACAGGAGGGTTTGGGTGGGAAGGGACCTTAGAGACCATCCAGTGCCACCCCCTGCCATGGGCAGGGACACCTCCCACTAGCCCAGGTTGCCCAAAGCCTCATCCAGCCTGGCCTTGAACCCCTCCAGGGATGGGGCATCGACAGCTTCTCTGGGCAGCCTGGGGCACTGCCTCAGCCCCCACGCAGGAAAACATTTTTCCCTAATATCTCATCTCAACCTCCCCTCTTCCAGCTCAAGCCCGTCACCCCTGCCCCTGTCCCTGCATCCCCAGAAAAGGAGTGCCCCCATCTCTGCTGTGACCCCTTCAAGCCCCCCGCGCCGCACCCCTCCTCCGAGGGGTCGGTGGCAGGAGAACGGGGGGGTTGGGGGGGAAGTACACGCACCGGCTCCCCGCAGTCCCTCAGCCCTGCACCCCCGGCACCGGCTTCTCCGGGGGCGGCGGGGGACGGGGCGGCCGTGACGTCAGCACAGGGGCCGGCGCGCGCGTAGCCACCCCCCCCTCTTCCCCCCCCCGCTCCGAGGGGGCGGGCGCGCACCGACCGGCCGCGCGTGGGAGCTGCCGCGGCCCCGGGCCGAAGGTGGAAACCCACCGCAAACAGCGCTTCCCCGCCACGACCCGCTCCCACCGCCGCCCTCCGCCCCGCGACCTTCGCGGAGAGTCTGAGCCCCGAGGGCCCGCCCGCGGGGTCCCGGCCCGGCCCCAGCCCCGGCGGGCGAGGGGGGGTCCAGCCGGCGCGGCCACACACTCCCTCCCTCACTCACCTGCCCAGGCGCCCAGCGCCGGCCCCATGGCGGCGGCTCCGCTGCGCAGCACCCAGACGCGGAGACCGGCGAACAGGCGGTAGGAGGTGAGCACCGCCGCGTAGAGAGCGCCCAGCGCGCCCACCCAGCAGAGAAGGCCTGCGGCCGGGAGCTCGGCGGCAGCGGCACCCACCATGCTGCGGAGGCGACCGTGGCCGGACTGAGCCCTCCCGGCCACCGCCGGCCCGCAGCCGTCACGGCGCCCGCCCCCGCGCCACCGCGATTAGCTGAGGGGCCGCTCAGTCAGTGGGTAACCCGGCAACGCGGCCGGCCCCGCCCACCCTCGGGCCGCGCGGGCCCCGTCACGCACCTGCCGCGCCGGAAAGGAGGGGGGCAGGGAGCGAGCGGCCACACGCCCCCGTACTACTTGCGGCCTGCGCCCCACGTGGTCGGCACCGCTCACTTATCGCCATTGGCCGGCGAGGATGTCTTTCACCTGGAAGCCATGCTCCCATTGGCTCTTCCGCTTAAGAGTCTCGCAGGATTGGTGGCAGACGGGGCCTATTTTTCCGCCTCCGCCGACGTCATATGAGCCCATTCATAAAATGCTCAGGCTCCGCCTCGCACCCGAATACGTCCCTCGGTCCCCCCCGGGCCGCCCCCGCGCTGCGCTCCCACGGCACGGGGGGGCCGGGGGACACTGCTGCACTGTCGCGACACCCCCGTCCCATCGGACGGGCCGGTGGGGGCCTCCTGAGCTGTACGGCCCCGTCCTCGCTGCTGTGTCCGCTGCCTTTCCCCGTCCCGCGGGCACCCGCTTCGCCAGTCCCCCAGCAGGGGTTGGGGACCCCCCGGGACTCGGGGGGAGCCATCTCCGAAACCCGTCCCCTCCCGGGGGCTCTTCTCGTGGCGGCAGAGCAGAGCGCGAAGCTCCGCTGGCTTCTGCCCCAGCTCCAGCCGCCCGCACCCACGCCCGGGCCCGGGGCTTCTCCCTCCTTCTCGTGGGGGCATGGGGGAGACGGGAGGCTGAAGCCCCCAGACAGCTGGTGGCTGAGGTGCAGCAGAGAGGGGGGGGTTGAGATGTCACCCTTCCTTTCTTCCCTCCCCGATGCAACAAACCTTGTCCTGAGATTGCACTTAATGATCTTTTGTTTACACTATGGGAAACGAGACCAGAGAAACTGAATGGAAACGTGCTCGGATAGGTTCACCTGGTTTATTCGGTTCACAGAAATAAATGTTTGTTACATTTCCTGTCATTAAAGACATAAATACACACACACTAGCTTTTCACTCAAAGATACATCATTAATAGAAGTAAAAGGTTCCCATTCATGATCTCCTCGTGGAGAACAACTGAAATCACAGTGGGACTCACACATCGCTGGACTCACCAACACCCGTCTGCAGCAAGGCAGATGCAAGGCATGAAACCACCACACACTTTGCAATGAAAAATTTGTCAAGTCACCATCTTATTGGCTGACCTACGGGTTTACAGCTGACTTTTAGAAATTAATCTTTACCACCCAGCAGCCGTACCGGATTCCTCGGGAGGGAGCACCTCACTGGATTTCACCCTATTCCACACCAGCAGGTGATCTAGCTCACCTTCCTTTCCTTCTGTTTGTCAGTCACTCCATTGGGAAAGGTGACACCTTAGAGGATCAAGCCCTCACCACGTTTCTTCGTGTTTTGGTTTGGTTTTTTTTTTCCCCAAAAGAGCCCACCTACTGCTTACCATTTTTTGGAACAGTGGGATTTGCTAGGGCTAACTCCCGCACTCTTTGCACAAGGGAAATTCTCACAGGTCTCACTGAGTGTGTATCCTACACAACACCTGCCCCAGACAGGACTTCAGTGCAAAACTGCTGGGATAATTTCATTTTCCTTTTGTTCCATACCAGCCTTTCCTTAATTTGTAAACTTATCTGCATGGAGAATCTTGGCATTTTTGCATGAACACGTGTGTGTTGAAAGAAACCACACTGTTACAGTAAGAGAAAAGAACACAGGTCATCAGAGGGAAGTCTGAGCATCACTCCTTGTCGGGATCATAGTGCAACTGGAAATCGTTAGAAAGAGCACATGCTCGCTGCGGCCACACCACACTATTTCCTTCTCTTGGCTGTCAAAACAGTTCTCAAACTGTTTGCAGACAACACCACACTGCTGATTCTCACTCTTTTGTCTTCCAGAGCACCAGGCAATAGAGAGACCAGGATACGGCAAAAGCATCTGAAAAGAGAAAAGGAACCTGTTTGGCTCTAGTAAGAGATCTGCTACAAGTTGAAGACAAAACAACAGCTGAAGCGAAGGGTGGAAGGTAACAGTAAGATCACCAGGGTCACCAAGTGTCGAGAACAGAAGTGGAGGAGGCAGCTGGACAGCATAGGAAAGGAGATGGGTATTGGGAAAGCTGCTGAAGGGAGCAGATAACGTCCTACTGGATGTCCACATGTTGTCATTTTGCCCCTGGCTGGCAGCCAACCACCACCCCAAACCAGGACAAAAAACCCCACAGCAGTTCCCCCAGGGATGCTGCCAATTACAAATGGGTCAGAAATAGGGAAGGAAGTACGTGGGGGCCACAAAAGATTCGTGGGCCTTCATCAGAGCCTACCTGTCTTTTATTATAACATCTACTGCCCGCTGTACTGCAGCTGTGCTGCTCCTGAGACCTCTTGTCTGAACAACCTTCTTCTTGTGGGTCAGGACAGAACCTGCTCTGCTGTTCTCTCAGGGAACTGAGACATCCCTTGACAGAGAAGCACAGATACAGCAAGGAAGTCCTCAAGTTTTTTGTGTTAAAAAATAATACTGGTTATTCAACAGCATTGCTATTTTTTTATGCTACTCTGTTCAGAGAGAAAGGCAGTCCTCTGAGAGGCTTGCAGTCTACATTTACAAGATGAGTCACAGGCAGGGAAAGAGACTCACTGGAAGGGAAAGAATTATACAAAGGTCAAGTGAGGGGTTTCGGATCCCTTGCTTACGGTCATCACACATTCCTGGCCAACAGGCATATCCCTCTTTTCAGGGTGAATCCCGGCCTTCCCACGAGATTTGCAGGTCTGGTCCCCATTTCCCAGAAGCTGCTGCAAAGCCCAAGGAAGCACTCGGCTGAGCTGATGGAATGGACAGACATTCTGAACGTACTCACGCATCAACATGAACACACATGCATAGGAGGATACCTTGCCAAGGCCCCAGAGATCCACGTCTCCACGGCGTCTTTTATCAGTTCAGGCGCGTAGTCAGCTCCACATAACTGCAGATGCAATCTGGTTCAGAGTGGTGACGCAAGCCCGATGCAACCCACAGCTCAGCTACATTGCTCCATCGCATGGAAGGTGGCCAAACTGTATGGCAGATCACAAGAGACACAAAAGAAAGGATTTAGGAAAGCCAAAGGAGTAAAGACACGCATGAGTAAAAAAGCCACAGTAAATAAAAATGAACAAAAAATAAGGATGTAGAACTACAAAGAGGAGGATATCAAAAGGAGACATAAAGAAGGCAAAAAATATAGCAGAGAGGAGAAATAAAATACAACTAATAGGGGATTAAAGAGCAACCAATAAGAAGAGATATTCAATTCTTATTATTAAGTTTTCCTTGGATTTTGCTGCCATGAGTTCTTCACGAGCAATTCCAGAGGAGAACCAAAGTCAGTCACTTGCTGTACACCCAGTGAGGCACGTGGCCGGGGGCCTCAGCAGCGCTGGGATCCACTCCCCAGCCTGGCCAGCTCAGCCAGCAGCACCCTCTGCTCTGCAGCAACCCTGTGAGTAGGACGGGGGACTGCTGGTTATCTGTGATGTGTCACTTTTTTTTTTCCTGCCCCTGAGAAGAGGTGTAGTCATTTGTTTTATTAAATGGCATTCTTGTACCCAGTACTAATTTAATCCCTTTACAAATATGTTTTTCATTCTAGCAAGTCAAGTGCAGCTCTCCCTCCTGTACAGTCATTCTGCTCTCATGCCTCTCTTGCCATTACTCACACTTGCTGCAGTGAGGCCAGATTCAATAAAGGGCCTGGCTCTTGCGGTGCTGAGCACTGCAGTGTGGCTTTGCCTAAATCCACAGCCCCAGATTAGACACCTTGCTTCAGTGCGTCTTGAAGGCAAAAAGTAGAATACCCAAGAACGGGATCTACACCATGCAACGTGTTAAGCGAAGAGCTGGACAGGAACCAGTTGGACACACCAATAAATCAACACCTCAAAGAGCAGTGGATCCTGTGCAGAAGTGAGGCAAGACACCTTGGGTAGAACTCCCAAGACTGATCCTTTTCTTAGGCACCTACTCCCCTCCTTCTGCAGGGGTTGTGTCCCCCCTCTGAGCCCACATACTATTTAGCACTCCCCGAGGAGCTCGGTAACTCTGTTTTCCCTCCTTGGCCTCAAAGGGCTTGCACCAGCAAAGCACCTTAACAGCATGGCACACGTGTGCTGGGCGAGACGCTCTCAGCTGAAGCTCTCGCACAGAATAACTGGTTTTCCATCATTTGCAACGATGGGAGAGAAAGCCAGCAGGACTGGAGAGGCTGGGGCACTGGGGCAGATATTCTCAGCGCCATCCTATCTATAAATCTTAAGCACGTGTTAAAGAGGTGCATCTGGGCAGCTCTGGAAGCAGATCTTTCTACACCCCTCCTTGCTCCTGGGGTGCTCCCCAGCAAGCAGGGGCTTCGGGACCTGTGTTTTAGACTCGTGCCTTGCCAGCGGCAGCTAGTGGGCTCGCAGCCCTTCCAGTGCTCCTGCGGGCCAAACACCAGCTGCCTCAATACTCCCGAAGAAGGGGCACCCAGCTCAGCCTAGCACTGAACACCCGCAGAAGAGCCCATTGTCCCTGCGCTGCAGAGCTTACAGGTGCAAGTGAGCCAGACAGCAGCAGGTTGAGAGAAAGGGAAGAGACTGGTACCATTTAGTGCCATAATTAATAAGCAAACAAGTACAGATTTTGATTTGCACGTCTCTAACCCTGCCATTTTGACTGTAGTTTCCATGAGGACAGAAACCTGCAAACACAAGCCAGCTTTGAAACGCAAGTCTTAGCTTTGACAACAAAGTCATCCAGGCGCTGTAGGTTACCACACCATGTAACAGCTATACGCTCCTTCTTGTTTCTTAAATAAACCTGACCTCCTGCCTCAGGGATTAAAGTCCTCAATTTCTCAATAACAAATCGCTCCAGGCAAATGTAGCAATGGAAGCTAAACAGAACCTAATGCAAGACAACAGGTGAAATATTAACTAGTTGCGTCTACAGACTGTAAATTTAACATGCCATGTAGATGCACACTGCTCCTTATGAGAAGGTCTGTTCAACTCCTCTTAAGGAGAGCAGGAAACAATGCAAATGGCACTATAAACTTCCAGTATTCCACCCAGGGATTTTTTACATTTGCCTACTATGGATGAAAAGGTGAGCTCTGTGGTCTCTTGTGAAAACTCAAAGTCCTCTTTTTGTTGTCATTCCCCGTTTAGAGTTCTCAGAAGGATTACAATGGGGAGCTCCAGATCCTCTCCTCATGCAAACCAAGGAAAGGCTTGAGTAGAACATGCATATAAAGTTTTTGTGTTTCTTTAATCACTAGAAACGCTGGAAATCAAGTACTTCTTCAAAAAAAAATGTTAATAGTTGTGCATGCTGTAAATCCAACTGCAGCACGTGTTTAGTGGAGAGACATAATATGGGCCGTGGCAACTGCAGATTAACCTTCAATCCGACAGGCTGCTGAAATGTATTGATTTGGAGCTGAAAATACCATCTGTAGAAATGAAATGCTGTGTTCACATTGTTTAACCCTTCATGTCTCTGCTACCTAGTTTCCCAAGTGTAGACAAGTGATACAAAGTTCAGGAACGCGTGTCCCTCACATCGCTGCCACCACTCGGTGTCACCTTGCATGATGCATTCATTTGCAGCCGCAGATGATGGACTACATTTGATAACAAACCTTTGTCTCCTCGTCTACAACCTCCTGTTCACCCTCCGTACTGTATTACATACACTCCACCCCTTCACTGCCTCCTTTTGTGGAGTATATTGAATGTGAGATTGTGTCTCCAGCCCTCCCTCCACACCCCTCCAATGCATCTATTGTCCCTGAGAGACTCAGCCTAGCACAAGCTGGTTCAAATCTGTGGGACAGGAAACATGCGACATTTCCTCTCTTCCACACAACTACTTCACCTCTTCTATATCCCAGTGGACTAGATTTGCCATCATCTCCTTTAAAAAAAATCCTTCTTCCGTAAGTGTCTCCTCAAAGATCCACTTGCCAAGACAGTTCTGGTGCCCCTGCCATAACCTGGTACTTCTAAAAGCCTTTGGCTTGGCCACTCCCAGTATTTCCGAAAATGAATGCCCCTTAGGTACAGTGCATCACTCCTAGTTTGCATGTGAGGAAAGGTGAGGGCAGAGAGTTCAGCTAGGACCCAAACAGGGACAAAAGATGAGAGCAAAAATTTCAGCCTCCTATCTTTAACACACAGTTATGCTTTGGTATATTTTTGTTCAAATTCTCTGCAATTTTTCAACATGTCCAGCTTCCAGACTTCCTAAAGAGTTCTACCATTGAAGCTTTAACGCTAAAAGCTGGCATTTTAAAACATCCTGGGAGAGTGGGTCATTCCCAGGATTGTATATTGCTCCCCATTACAACATGGATTTGGATCCCAAGTACCCATCACTGCAGATGGTTGCCCTAACCATCAGCTTCACTGCGGCACTGACTCTCTCCTGCCCAAAGGATGACAGTTTGTTGTGGTTTTGAAGTCTTGGCTGGCAGCCGAACACCACAACAACCTCTTGCTCACACTCTCCTCTGACCCTTCCCTGGGATGGGGGAGAGAATTAAAGGGGTAAAGGGAAAAGAGGCTCGCGGGTTGAGATAAGAACAATTTCACAGAATCACAGAATCACAGAATGTTAGGGATTGGAAGGGACCTCGAAAGATCATCTAGTCCAATCCCCCTGCCGGAGCAGGAACACCTAGATCAGATCGCACAGGAACGCATCCAGGCGGGCTTTGAATGTCTCCAGAGAAGGAGACTCCACAACCTCTCTGGGCAGCCTGTTCCAGTGCTCTGTCACCCTCACTGTAAAGAAGTTTTTTCTCATGTTCAAGTGGAACCTCCTATGTTCCAGCTTGAACCCATTGCCCCTTGTCCTATCACTGG
>VZTO01013588.1:56743-127523 GCA_013400615.1 Syrrhaptes paradoxus | reverse complement strand
GTCTCAGTCCTAAACCTGAGGTCGAATCTTAAACCAGTACCTGTGGCTGTGCTCCCTCCCAGCTTCTCTTGCCCCTGCAGACACGGGCACAGCAGAGAAGCTGCAAAGTCCTTGACTGTCCTGGCAGCAGCTCTGCCCATCAGCGTGTGATCAGCTTCTCCTCAGCACAAACCCAAACACAGCCTCTTACTGGATACCCTGAAGAAAGTTAACTCTGTCCCAGCTGAAACCAGGACACAGTTCTTCCAGCATGCATACTCATCCCATACCTGTCTTCTCTAAATACCTCAGAAGTCCTTATTAGTTATTCTGCTTTGATTAAATTTTGAGAGAAGCTTCTATACATGAAGGCACTGCAGAAAACAAAACGAGTAGCTCCAAAAGATGGCTTTTCCTTCCATCCCAGGATTTTCACAAGTTGGAGAGAGACCAGGGGAATGCCAAAATTCCTCTTTTAACTCTTGCTATTTCTATTTCTGTAGATGCTGCTATACCAACAATATCCAGCAGCTTTTGTACCAACTGTACAATCATTTTAGAAGTACTGAGTTTTTTCTTTTCACTATGGGAGGAGCCTATCATTACCTCTCTTTTGACTGTTTTTTCTTTCTGGGAATAAGAGCCAGTAAATGATGTAAGACCAAAGGCACCACAATAATGTCCACACCCAGAAGGCCATTTATTCAGGAGGTGTAAATCACTGTCCCTCTGGAGACACCAACAAAAATCTGAAGATTTACAGCAGCGATGACCTGGCTCCAAAGCATTCCTACAAATAATAATTAAAAACACAAAAACAAACAACAACAATTAAAATAAAACCCCACAAAACCAAACTGAAAAACAAAAACTGGTGCTGCAGTCTACTGTTACCAAGCCAAGCTCTGGCACACTTTGATTTTGTTCAGTGTGTAAGTTCCTAGCACTTTTATGTATTGATCCTCTCCTATTTTTACTGATGCATTAAAGCAGGTGTATGTGTATATACATATGTGTGTGAGTATACACATCTATACATTCCTCCCAGACTTGTTTATATAAAACCAGCAAAAGAATGGATTTGTCCTCTTCAGCAACAGCACTAGCACCTTATTTTTGTTTAATATTAGAGTATTAGATGGTTTGCTTTTATTATTGAATCATGCGAATGTAATTATCAACCTTATCACATAAATGCTTCTCACTTCCGCAAACTTGCTCCTCCAATCAGAGGCGTACTACAGCACAAGAGACCGAAAAACTGGTGACACCAGTGGAAGCGCCTCTTTCTTTGGCTGGAAGCCTTGTAGGATGACATGGGCAAATTGGGTTAGAAAATTTTCCTTTGGTGTAGTCCTAACACTGCGTTCCCACCATTTCAGTGGGAAACTATTACTTCCTTCCAATTCAAAAAGGTCAAGAAAAGAACAAGAGAAAGCATCTGCTATGAATAGGAATAATTTTCCTTAAAGAATCAGACTTCCAATGGAAGAGAAAAACACTTTGCAGGAATCCAGGTTAAATAATGGCCAAGCATGTTTCATTCCATACTCATAGAATCGCTTTATGGTCACATTTCTGCCCTGTAAGCTTCAAGATTCTATCTGTAGCTCATATCCCACCACCTATTATAGAAAAAATGTGCAAGAAACTATTTAGACATAATATATATTTCTTTTTTTGTCTTCCAAGTCTTTCACACTGTCTCCTACCAAATGAGCCTTCCTTTTTCACATGACTTGTTCACCTCTAGGGGGATGAAGGAAGTTTAATCCTTATAATCCATTCACTCCTCTGCTTCAGCAACTAGTGAAAGTGCCACTGGTAGCACTTAATAAATACATTGATGATTAGACTGATTCCATCACTTAATTTTCTATTGAACACTGAATAAGAAGTTACCTTCTTATAATTGTTCTCTTTGAATAACCTGCAACAGTTGTGGACTGAAAAATAAAATGAAAATGGATGGCTGAGCAACGACTGCTTAACTCCCTGGCTTTGTGGAGATTTCCCAAACAGCATAAAATGCCAAGTAAAAACCTAAAATGTCTGCCTAGAGTATGGCAGCCTTGCTGAAAAGCAATGTTCTTTAATTTTAAGGTTCTTCTGTTAATTCTTCAGCACCGCACTAAGTGCTGCAGGTAAAAAACCATACAGTCTGAAAAGCAGAAAAAAAGATACAAGGTCCCAGGTAACATCCCAAGGGAGCTGATTATACCTACTTTTCAGAATGCAATACTGTCTTGCCCTAGATCATTTAAATACTTTCCTAAAAATTGTTCCATGAAGATTTCTATGAATAGCCCATCCAGGGACAAGAAGTCATGCAGCACTATGTGAGTACACCTTCAACCACGGGGTCCAAACCGTACAGTTTGTCTGCTCCCAATGCTAAAGTCAGTGAGGTAAAGACCATCGCTTCTCCTCTGCCAGCACAGCCCAGAGGGTGCAGGTGATAAGCAGCCGATAGCAAATATAACCAAACTGCTCTGCTTCTAGCAAGGGCACAAAGAAAAGAGCTTGATTAATGGAAAAGGAAATATAAGATGACAAAAACCAGTAACACTTTCTAAATGGGCCCACTGTAAATGTACACATCCATCTCGGAATCCATTTTACTGATACACAAGAATGTAGAATTAAGGGGAAGGATATCCAGGATTCCCAAGTCAAATTCCTCACTACTGTGCAGAACCAAACATTGATGTTCTTTTCCGGATTTATCAAACTCCATTTTAAAAGAAATTTAAACTTCTTTCTCATTTGAAACCACTCCAGAATATCAGTGGTCTGACAGTTAGAACTTTTCCTGTAATTTCCAGCAAACTGTGTTCATTATCCCCTTTATACACATTTGGTTTGCTTGTTTATGCCAATCTTGAGCTGACATAATTATTTCCCTCCCCTGTATAAAAACTATGTAATTGTCACTTTTGTGTCTTTCCATAAACAGTCTCTCTATTCCTCTTAAACATCCACGTGGTCCTTTTCTGCATCTGTTCCATCCATCTGTTTGAATCCACTTATGTGAATGTGGCTAATGGTTGGGCTCCAGATAAGGTCTCACTAATGCCATATACTTCGACATTAATATTTTCTGTATGTACTGGAAATCCCTCCCCTAATAAATCCTAGGACACCAATTTTTTTTTTATTTTCTCATCTACGTCACATAGCAGTATGTATCACTCTGCTGCTGACTACTATACCGACTACCAATTCACCTCTAAAGTGATGAGCTCTTCTAGAATAAATTGTGAAAAGCTTCTATTTGCATCACAAAATCTCATGTAATCCTATTAATCTCAGTTTTGATTCCTCTTGTTGGTACGTGGATATTCCAGTCCTCTTCTCTATCGACACAGTCCACCAGTTTTGTGTTGTAAGATTTCATCAGCACAGTTGTTCATTCTCACTACTGCCAATAAGGAAAAAATTAAATAATTTCCAATAAAATCTTTGAAAAATTCAGTCTGCAGCCTGCTTTCCATCAGTACATTTCCTTTCCACCTATTATCTACCAGTGCCAAGCCACCTTACAATGTAATTAATCCAAATTTTCTCCATTTCACATAATTTGCTCACATGGTACAATATCCAATACTTTCCTGACAATGAAATATATCAGATCTAGTGTATTTCCCCAGTCTAGAAAACCCTAACATAAAATAACAAATTAATCTGGCACGGTCTGTTTTCACTAAGACTACTGTGCATTCCATCCCACCCTTCATTTTTCTCTGTCTTTGAATTTGCCGTTCAAAAACTGCTGTACAGCTAAGTGCATTATGGCTACGAGACTAGATCATCTGCATTACACATTTTGTCCTTTCCATTTGGTACCCTCAACTATTCGGCCCCCTTTACATGTAGCTTTCACTACTTAGATGGTATTTAGACTGTACATTTGGGAAAGGGGATACATTGTATTTATTGTGCTAATGCACCTCCATTGCCACTGCAGGAAGAAAACGGAATCCAGTAAAATTAATATTCTGTTGAAAACTGGAAAAGTAACGGTTCTTTTCAGATGGGAATAGAGTGGGCAACACACTAGTAAGTTTACAACACAGTACAGTGCATTATATGCACCTTCCTAGTCTTGAACTTCTGTATTTTCTTTTGTTCTGGCCTTGCTGCTTTTGTATCTCAAGTCATCTTCAGCAGTTTAACTCTGCAAGTCCAAACCACCAGAGGTTACAAAGCAGGCACTCAGACATGTATCCCTTCATTGTGTCTACCCAACAGTTTATTTTCTAAGCACTAGAACAATACCTTCCCTCAAAAAAACAACAACAAAAAAAAATCTCATTTCTTTCCTACCGAGAATTATACCCATCTGTGTACACTTTAAGGACTGTATTTCAGGTGATGATCACTGGGAAAATCTGATGTGCCTTCCAACACAAATACAAAAGTGTTTGGAGAATTCCCCACACACCTCCTCTCAGAACTGCACTGGAACACGTGCAATGGAAAACAAACTTATAACGGCACGTTTCCCTTTCTCGTTTCATCTCAACAGCGTTATTTCCACACCTTCACATTTGTTAGTTAACTAATAATTTATGCTTTCTTCTGCATCTGAAGAGGATTGCTATTACCAAGAAAAATAAACTACCTAACAAGATTCCTTCCCATTCCCTTCCCATGAGATGATTAAGAACGCTCAGCTCTACAGGCAGTTAACAACTGATGCATGGCACCACTATCTTTCAACATTTGCTTTCGAAAAGTAAGAAGACCAAAAAAAAACCACCACCAAATTTACCATATTCACCTCAGACTGATTTATTTTACCTATTATTTGTCATTCTGTTCATACACAAAAGATCAGCTAATTAATAAACTCCCTTTAAACATCACAATGTTTAACAAGAAGCTGATTTTGCACTTCAGACCCTCTATTAGCATAAATTAAATTAACATGTAATTTTTTTTTGCCTCCTTCTTCTTTCCTTTCCACTTTGAGCTCAGAGAAAATACTTTCCTACCAAGACGACTCTTAGCTTCGTGGCTTTGTCCCTCCACAAACTTCATACATCTTAACTCTTCCACATTTGGGAAAAAAAAAAAACCCAATTCAGGACAAAGAAACTCACAGCTAAAAGCCGAGCCCCCCGTCCTACCCCCTGCAAGCGGCCGGAGCAAGCAGCCTCCCGGCGGAGGCCACAGCAAGGCTTCCGGCCTAGTCCCCCGCCCCTCAGCAGGCCTCAGCCGCCCGGCCCACGGCGGGAAAGCTCCTGGACAGGCCCCGGCTGACCAGACACCTCCACTGACCTTGAAAGCGTCCTGAGGGAGCTGGAGGATACCGCCGAGCACTCCTGGAAGGCCTGAGAGAAGCCAGCCGCCATGGCTGTGGCGTTAACGCCAGTTCCCGGCGTGCCGCGGGGCGCCTACAACTCCCAGCCTGCCCGGCCCCGCCGCCGTTAACCCTCTGAGGAGCCTCCACAGCCGCCAGCCCCCCCGCTTTTCCTCACACAGGGGCCCTCCGCAACAGCCGGGCCGGGCCGGGGGGGACGAGACGGGCGGCTCTGCCTCCGCGAACGCAGAGCCGCCCGTCTCGTCCCCCCCGGCCCGGCCCGGCGGCGGTTGTTTGCCCCGAGCGGGCCTGGTGCCGTGGCAGGTTTCTGTAACTCCTTGTGTGGGTTTGTGCTCCCAACTACTGCTTGTTTGCTACTGGTGGCGGTTGGGATTAATTGTTAATAAAAAAAACAGGTGGAGAAAAAAATATATATTTGTCTTTCCTCCCCAACTGTTTGTTGCTTTTGATTTTTTTGTTTCAAAAAGTGGAAGAAGTAAATTAACTCAAGAATAGCCTTACAACACCCCCCGCCACCCCAAGAAAAAACTTTGGGACAAAGTTATCAGGAAATGCTGGGTTATCCTGCAGGGATAAAGTGAGAACTCAGCCACACTGATATATTCTGCCCTGCTTCCTCTACAGACCCTTCATATAGGTGCTGACTAGACGTACGAATGACATATCCAGCGCTTTTTTCCAGCATCTCTCCAAAAAAAAAGCTTTTTTCCCCTTCTCCCCCCACGCGCACGCGGAGCTTGTCCCCTATACATCCATTTGGTTTACAATATTTTTTTAAGAAAGCCTTTTTTGCAGCAAATCCGAGTCAAACGGCTCTAATTTGTAGTGCTACAAACTGTGTGACATGCTCCGACGTGTAACTGCCTGCCAGACTACACAGAAACCTGCCTTCTGCTCCAGCCTCCCAAGCAAACCCAAATATCCAGAAACATTCCGCTATTTCCCCAAAATTAAAACACCAGTAACACAAACCTACTGCCAGGTTTTTCATACAAACACTTCTTTTTAAAAAAATAAAGCACTACCAAGTTTATTATTTATTTCAGACCATAAACAACACAGAGGAAAGAAACACATATACGTTTTCCTTTTTCTTAAAAAAAAAAAAAGGTACTGATAAGAAAGACACACACCTAGCTCTTTTTTTAAGTTTATTTTTAAATACCTTGTCCCTTAAATCAGCCTACAAGCCAATAGCTGTATCTAGAGAAAACACAATTGGAAAGCCTTTTTATGTTGTACTGTTTTTCAGACACTTACAGGAGGTTTTTCGAGACAACTCACAGCCACGCTATTCCAAACGGCACAAATACAATTATTTAGAATTTATTTCTTACTGTAGCAATTTTTACTTTGGTATTATTTTCCAAAATTTCCTGGGAAAACACAATGAATTCCCATCGAGCTTAGCGCACCTCCACTGTTACCTCTTTCTCTACATTTTCTCTTAACAAATCAACCACAAACCTTTTATAGGTATTTTACATATATACAGTAAAGTCCCAAAAAGGACAATGCCACCAGAGAAGTGCTCAAAAACAAACTGAAGGTGGAAATGACCTCCTCCCTTGTTCCAGACGTACCTACAAAATCCCTGCTCACTGATACAGGATTATACATTCCATTATGAGTTTGGCCTTTTTATATTTTGTACTATTTTAACACCCCAAATTTATAGATTTTTAAAATTGGCATGTTGAAAGGGCTTTATTTGAGGATTTCAATGAAAATAGTGTTATGTTTTGTCATATTACCATAATCCTTCTTTTTAAATCACTTAGAATTTCAGTGTAACCTAATTAAGTAATTTTAAGTAAGTCTTAACCCAAATACATAGATCTAATAAAAATGTATTTTGCAAACAGGAAAAAATGGACTTCTGAAATGGATTCCTCAGGTATGAAACCAGATGCTGAAACATTTTCTCCCCACAAACTTTGAGATCCGAACTATTTCACAGAACTTACATTTAAAAAACAAAACACTTCTCAGAAAACAAATTTCACAAGATATCCAGCATAACGTTTCATTCCAATTGTATTTGTTTATTCCTTGTATATTTGAAAGAAATCTTTCAATTTTACTTGCCAAAAAAGGAGGGAGACTAGGGGAAGAAAACTACTGCAAAATCCTAACTACCTATCTTCACATTTTTTTTTTACTTCAAAGCTCTTCTAACAGCAGTTTATACTGAGTTTAGATATTGTATATTATTTTGCCAGTGGAAATCCTATTATTTAGATTTTTGCCTTTTAAAAGGCTACAGAGCAACATTACAGATTTTAGAGACCTCTAACCATTTTTAATCTCTCTCTTTTTTAAATGCTACAAACATCCCCTTTGGTAAATGGAATTTACATTTCTCTCTTGTCTGAATTATCAGAGTTGAATCAACAATTCAAAACAGAAAGAACAAGTGATGTACCGTAATACAATAGCAAGTCCAACACTTTAACACAGCTCCTCTCCCTCTTGGTGTATAACAAGCTTACACAAACAAAGTATAAAATATCTCAGAAATATACCCTCTTTCCTGATCAGAAAATTCTACTAATTTGACCTCAAGGAATTGCATTTTCTCAAAGAAGCATCCTATCTATAGCTTTATGCCATTTACTGACTCTTTCTTAATTAACCAGCATGCTTTAAAAACAAGTATCCTTCCTCCAACTTAATCAAAACAGACTATTTTTAATTGCCACCATATCAAATATATTTGTCAATACAACAAAGCCACGGACTTTTAGAAAGAACTCACTTTTTTAGCCCTGTCTTTGACCAGCCACAGATTACAGCATCCACTTCCAATTTATTTGCCATTCTAACATGAGGTGAACTGAAACACACACCACGACTCACAAATACATCTAGCTTTCTATAATATCTTATTATTTGCATCTGTCAATGGGAAAATCCAGTATGCCACTGTCAGCACTGCTCTTCTCCTGCAACCGACGGGACTTCAGAAGGACTTGCCATTAACTTCCCTCCCTCACAACACTTTGCCTCCTCCACCTATCTCAAAAATCAAACAAAAACATTTGGATTTATCTGAAATGTCAATAAACTACAAAACTAAAAAGGCCAAAAGGTCAGGTATTATTTAATCTGAACAGAAAAGTTATTTTCTCTCTATATCGAAAGCCGTCAGTAAAAGCATCTTACCTGAGAAGTGATGCTGGCTTCCCTCGGACGGCCATCCCTCTGTCCAGACCGGGGGCTGTGCCACGCTCCTTAAAACATAAGAGAGAAGAGATTAAAATTCTTATATGCTTAGACTATTTCTGCACATTCAAATTATGTGTCCCCCACAAGGCTTTGTATCTCTTGGTCCGAAAAGCATTTTAAAAACTCCTATTACATTCTAATTAGAGCCCTCAAAATTGTTTTTGATAAATCAGGTACGCTTGTCAAAAATTAGCCCCATACATGGTCGACCAAAGTACCAGCATCCCCCGACCTGATCTGCAGTTCTGAGAGGCCTGTATACTGCTACATGCTCCATCTCATTAGCAACATTTAATCTGCAAATGCCATGATCTTATATTAAAAAAGACAATAATATTTTATTTTACATATATTGAAATCTTCTTTTTCCTTTTTTTTTTTTTCCAAAAGTCATTTACATGGGGGACAGAGTCCTGACCTGTTCCTTCCCAAGGCAACTTTTCCCTCGCCTGTTTTAAAAACTGAATACCTTCTCGGATAAATACGGAGTTTGCTTTACCCATTTTTCTGTGATTTGTGTTATTGTGTACTTATTTGTGACACTGCAGAATTTACACAGGCCTGGAGTTTTGAGACTTCTGTCTCCTCCCTTCACCTGCGAGGAAGATACCAGCTCTAATCACTGTCTCTGCACCATTTTTGTGCCCTTTTTCCCTCTACACTTTTTCAAACAAATGTGAGAGGAAAAAAAAATAAGATAATGAGCACAAATTCATGGTGTACTACATGTCCACAAAAGCCCTTGTTTCAGTTTGTCATTTAATAAGCATTATCAATGTAAGTCATGGGCAGAAAGGCTCAGCACTGTAGGGTGTAGTATTTATGACTAAACTGCCTTTTTTTTTTCTTTAAAAAAAAAAAAAGGGATCAGCCTGTGTTGAAATCTTTTCTTCCATCTTTTACCCTTCTCCTTCCAGATATTTTACCCTCCTTATACTGCTTAGAACCTAGCAGACTGTTGCCACACGGTATTTTTCCACCCAATTTCCTAGACATTGACAAATGTGAACCAAGGAAACTTTTTGCACAATGTTAACTCACCTAAACCATTTCTTCACTGCACTCTCTCTTTTTCCCCTTGGCACCCTATGCTTTTTTTTTACCCTCTGCTGTTGCTTTGTTTGGTCTTTGCCCACTTTTCTGTGCATTTGTCTCCTGCTGATCTTATTAGACTGGGCAGGAAGAACTGAATTTCTCTCTCTCTCCCATTTGCTTCCCTCTCTTTCATTTTTTAGTGTGTTACAGATCAAACACATTCTGCCATAATTTTAATCTTTTTTTAGAAATACTTTTTTCCCCTTTTGTAGCAACTTGCTGGTTACAGTCACCCATACTTTTGCAAAGCAAGGTGAGCCCTGTCCTGCTCTAGTACATACTCCTGTCAGCATCCTAAGTGTAAATGACTTGCAAGCCTGCGATGCCAAGCATGAAAAAGGAAAAGGGGGTAACACAGAGAGATGACCCTTAACATCAAAAAGAAAAAAAAAAAAAAAGACATTTTTAACTCATTCTGACTTTTTAAAGAGATACCATCAGGAGAAAACACCTATTTTAGGGGAAATCTTTACCTAGATCACTAGCAATGCTTTTCTACACTAATAAAAGTAAAGAAAATTTTGAAATTCAAATTCCTGTTCAGCATCACCTGTTTAGGATTTACTTTTCTGCATTTCACTCTGCCTGGGGAGTGAAAGTCACTTGTTAGTTTCGCTTTTGTTCTCAGCCAGTTTCACTTTCAGGCACTGGCAGAATCTTTTAGAATTTTAGTTCAGCAATGTTACAGAAGACATTTACATTTTTAAACAATCCTCATTACCCTTACAATAGGAAAAATTAACGTCCATCTCTTTCCCAGGACACTAATAAAAAATAATTTGGGGGCCTAAATGTAATTGGCAAGCATCCTGCTCAATGAGCAGCTTTCACTTGTCACATGTGAGGTTGTGCTCTGCTCCTTCCTTCCCTGAAATCAACAGGAAACATCCCACTAACTTCACTGACAGCAGGATCAGGACTCCGGGCTGTCCTCTGCAACAAAAAATGCCGTATGCAGACCCATATATTCCTTATAACATACAATGCTTGCCTTCAATTATTTTCCCATGCAAACTCCAGGGAAAAAAAACCCGGTCCCTGTATTTACCTCTCCATATGCTTTCAAACTGGCCATAAACACCTTTCCTGACACGGGCCGTGGGAAATCAGAGGGCATCCATCCGCTGGGGTTTGCACAGGGAGGGAAACGCTGTATCTCCCTCCTACCAACTGCAAATAACTATCTCTCCTCGCTGTGCCCAGCGCAAGCTATACCAAACACTACAACCAACACAGAACCCTTACTGGCTTGCACCAGGACCGTATTTATCAACGTCTCCAAAGCATATCCTCCTGTAACCCTCATTTTTTCACAACAAACTACAATGATCAACATCAGGAAAAAAACCAAAAAAAAACCCCAAAAAAACCAAAACCTGGCTTCCATTTACACTTTCAAAACTGGCTTCTTCCCTTCAGTATTACCTTCCCCTCTCTACGGCACAGCTGTGAGCTCACCTGTACGCGTAGGCAGGCACATGTGCATGCAAGGAAACCTTCCTCTTAGCTACCGAAGCACTGCTGTTTCTGTCTTCGTGGGCATCCAGGTTTCTGAGACATTCAGACTTCATGGGAAGACTTAAGGGTTTATAGGACCTGCACAATGTTCACTATTTCAACTTCTTCCCTACAAATTCCATGTCCCACAAGCACATGTGGAAACTGTAACTAGTTGCTTACGGAAATTATTGTCCTGATTACATGCCAAAAGTTAAATCTTAAAAGCTTACATATGCAGCTCCTGTGAGAATACCCGTATCTCCCTTTGAGTTACCCTCTTGTTTTATTTCACCGTATGAAACGTGGATAAAAATGGAGAATTGTATTGTGATCATGTACCCACCCACTTCACAGACACACGCTTTTCTGTCTGAGCAGACTGTGGTACTACCTATTTGACTTATATCATCACATCACCCATCTAGACGTGAGCGGCTTCCGCAGCACTATGTAGCCCGTGTTCCCATTTTCTCTCCTGGATGTCACCACTCTCTCAAAGTCTATCTCTCCGCCTTCCTTCTCTCCCTCCACCTCTCCTCTCCTTTCCCCAGCAGACATCTTTGGTCTTTCCAAAGGCAAATTCAACACAAGACTGACACACACACTTAATTCCAACCGTACAAATACAGCCCCCGCGTTCAGTGGGGTTATCCGCTCACCAAGGTCAACCGCAGCTTCAAGTGCTTTGGTGCCGTACAAAGACAGACCACTGAGATGCCCTGGGTCACCAAAAACTGTTTACAGGAAAGCGTGATCACAATGCTGACTTTCACACACCAGAAGTGCTGAAATTCACTCCTTCCTAACTGCAGTGTCTCAGACTTGTTTGTCCCTGATTTCCTGCTTTCCAAGGGGGCTGTCGATGTGGTGTTTTGGTGGGAGTTGGCTATCAAACAGATTTTCATATCAGGCTTTCACCCAGGGCTGCATCTCCCCCAGCGATACAGTGTCCTGGGAGAAAGACTTTGCTACCACTAGCTTTCATGGTGTTAAGCTTTTAGGGCAAAGACCTTGGAATTTTATCCATTTTTTTAAAGATATGATGAAGCTTAACTGAAGTGGATACTTATGAAATCAAGTAAATATCCATTAACTGGTGGATCATTACCAATGAGAGAAATAATTACAGGGAAACAGAATGGCCTGTTTCAAAATGGTTCCTTTAAAGGACCTGTTTCATGACTTAGCCTTGCTCTTAAATGCTGCTCTTGGTGCACTTGGAGGAATTATTTCCTTCTGGAGCATTCTGCCCTGTATTTTACCTGGCTTTTATATAAAAGTTTACTACATGTTTTTGTGTTACTAAAGCCAACCAAATAATTTGAGCTGTGTGATTGCTATTTGTCTTTTGTCTTCTGATATTAAGGAGAAAAGCCTCATAGCAAGTATTATCACCGAACCCTTTGAAATACGATGAGTGTAGCAGAGGGGCTACACAGGAAAAGACAATGGAAAGAGGGCTGGTGTTCTTTCAAAGATGCTAAATCCTGAAGTGGAATTCCTAAAGTGCCTTGCCTAGCCACACCAGCAGTCCTGAAGGGCTCTGCAGTCTCTCCTTAAGGTTCCTAATGGTTGCAGCCCTCTCCTGCCAGGTCCTGCTGCAGTACAAGAGGTTGTTATTGCCGGGGCAGCCTGCTCCTTTCTCCTTTTCCCATCTGGAAACTAGGAGAGGCGCAGCTACTAACAAATACTTGTTAATGTATTTGTTTTGGAAGGCATCGGGCATAACCCCCGGTTCTAGGTAACAGTTACACTATTGACAATAATTGTAGCGGACAGTAACTGTCATGACAGGTGGGTTACACTGAGGAGCAGAGATGTGAACAAGTCAAAGTGTCTGTGACAGGTGTGGAGAGCACAGCCTAGGATCGCTGACTTTCCACCTCTTTTCCACTTTAGTTCTGTCTCCAATACACCAAATACACCAGACTTTTGCTGTCTTTTCTTTTTCCTGCTCTCTCCAGCAGTGCCCTGATCCTGACTCCATAGGACATTCCCACAGGAGAGACCAAAAGGAGCAGAGTGCTGGCCAGGAGAGCTGCTGGGGATGAGGATCCGCAGAGAGCATCCTCATGGTGGTGAGAACCCCTGCTTGTGCCTGGGAGCCAAGAGCATCTTACTGCTCGCATAAGGGGGGTTGGCGGAGATCCAGGGAATATTACAGCACAGGCATCAGAAATGTCATCTGGCCCTATTCTGAACAACCAACGGAACACAACCCCACAAATTTCCAGTACAATCTTTCCTAACTTCTAACTAAAGATGAGCTGATCAAAAAATCTAAAATGATATACACGCAACATAGGGAAAAATACTTTCATTTTTCTTAAAATTTAAAGCAACTATACCAACAGCGAAACATTTTTCTATCACCCATAGATGCTCGAAGAGGAACATGAAAGATGGCTGTTACCCAGATGATGATACGGTTTGCAGTGTCATGGATTTCCACAGGTCCTCTGCCACTAGCAGCAGACCTTCGCCGCATCCAGGTTCAACAAACCTGCTTGCTGTCGCTTTCTAAAACCACGCTGCTGGGGAATTCATCGCTAGGCGGGAACTTCACCTCTGCTAAAGAAGCGTTTCTCAAACTAGGGGTTGCAAAAGGACATTAACGATATTCACATTGTTAGAAAAACCAAAGTTGGTCAGCAGTGTCTCATTTTTCCACAGCAGGGGACAGAGAAGGTATTGCAAGTATCTTGGGTAGCCACCAGGCTGCTAGCCACCTTGGCTTGCTGGCACCAAGGCCAGTCTCCCTGGAAAAAGGAGGGAGTTTTCAGGATTACAGAATCTTAGAATCATTGAATCATAGAACGGTTAGGGTTGGAAAGGACCTTAAAGATCATCGTGGTCTCTATTGTCGAAAAAGAGAAGAATTCAAGACAGTAACAGGGAGGGAGGTGAATCAAAAGGAGGTCACAGATGCAGGAAGTTTGAGAAATACTGCAAAATGGACATAATGATGTTACATATAGTAGATCGCCAAAAAGGAAGGACATCTACTGCCTGCTAACGGGACAAGGAACCGTGCAGAGACTGAGCACTTGATCCCTACGAGGTTAAAAAAAAGAACCACAAAACTTTTCCTAGTGCTAGGGTGACTGACAGAAGATTTAGCAGACTTGCTCAATTAACAGCACTTCATTTAGTGACTACCTTTTGCCATATATTCTGTATCCTTCTACAATTACAAAGCAGGACATGATCCTCGTAGTCCAAAAGCATTAGTCCTTCTGAATGAGTTATTAGTGAGGAATGGGAAAGAACTACACCCCACTCGTCTCAGCTGGAAGAAACGCTCAGCATGTCTAAAAAATCCTGCGGACTCTGATTGTCTCAAAATGTACCATGACCTTGATACCTGTCATTTATTTTGCCTTGTAAGGAGACAGCTGATGAGCTTGCTCTACTTCCTCTGCCTTTTTGAAGGGCTTCAGCTATGAAAACAACTTATTGCAAATCAGCCCTTCTATTTTCCTGTGTCTACACCTGTTTTGTACACACCCAAGGTCCTTCCCTAACTGTAGCTTGGGGCAGACAGTATGCCATTTCTCCTACGGCAAATTTGACAAGAATATATTTCACTTATTTCTATGGTTAATTTGACATTCCAGGGCACCTAGGCAAATGGCATACATTCAACTCACCATATGAAATGAGACTTATTGCAAAAGATAAAATATCCCTTATTTTTTCTGCTCTGTTAACAAGCTAGCATAATAAATAACACCTTCTGGTCCACAAAAGGTTGGCTAGAAGTTCTTGCTGTGTATCATAATGAAGGTCAGAAACCATCTACTAACAGAGACCAGAAGATCCATTTTTATCCTCAGGAAGACCATCAGAAAACACAACATATCTAGACCTGAAGATTGAATATTCATGCATTGTAAACCAAGCGGTGTCCGACTGAACTTGGACATACGGTCCATCCATCCCTTTTCCAGGCACCAAGTCCAGCCATTCCCAAACAGCAAAGCACACTTGTTAGCGGTGAAGAAGTGAGCGGCCTTCTAATAATGCAGTGCTGAGCAGGACATCACCATTTCAACAGAATGAAACAAAATCCGACAGACTTGCATGAAAAGAAGATGAAGCGTTCTGGTTTCAGAAATACTCTGGGTGGGATTTTACCCCCTCAAAAAAATAAATTAAACTGCTTTATAAAAATTTCATATTTTCATGAAAAACAAGGCTCTGATAGTCTTTCCCACGGACATTTCTTACTGTCTGATGCAATTTTGCAGCCCCTCAATATTAATGGTTGAACATTTCATGAAAAGATTGACGTTATTTGTCTAAATACTGTAGGACTTTCAGTCATGGCTAATAGCAACCTAGTCTTCTCCAGCTGCCCAAACGAGTTAAAATAGTCCGGAATCAGGCAAGGGCACAGAAGAAGAAAATTTGTGCCTGATATTTATCTACACATTGTCAATTAATTACAGACCTATCTGTAAGCAGCGTTTGTGGGCCCACGTACATATTCCTGATCAAAGCAGTGTGAAGTGGCCACTTCATATAAGTTAAGGTAAGGTATTTCTGCTCAGGTTTTGTGTCTCTCATAATAACAGCATTGAAGCTGGTCTTACTGTGTTTTGTAAAGGGACCCGGCTAGCTGCTGGAGTATAAAGTCAAACAAAAGAGAAGGTTCAAGCAGATTAATTCAAACTTCACTGTTACTCTTCTCAAATAAACTAAACACGAGGAGAACACTCTTAATTGACACTACCTAGCTAAGATTTGTTTCCCCTTTTGAACCTTCAGAGCTTATAAATCACTTACACTCCGCGCAGTTGAAGAACAGGACCCGTATCGCGCTATTGTTGCACATCTGTGTGCAACTAGTGAACTCTGACATTCCAGAGAATTACCTTCATATACAGGAAAAATTTTTCCTAATTTTAATCGAATTTGGAAAATGAGGCACATGTGGAGCCCCCCACAGATGGCAAGTGAATCTATCAGCATCCACCTGCTTTTTACCAGCTGTTAGTTTAAGGTAGCCATTAATGCCTTCTAACTTCATGCTACTTTCCATCTCATGCGTAAGGAATAAATGCACCAGCAGCTAGGTGACATATCATCTATTTTATACAATGTCCTTTCTACATAACAATATTTTTTCTTTGGGGAAAAAAAAAAAAATGTAGCTCTCTATTCCTAAAGCTTCAGTACCACTTAAGCAAGCAGATAGAATAATCACAAAGTCCAACCCATAAACACCAAATACCGTACATAGAAATATTCTGATTAAAACCAATTGCCCTGTGCACCAGAACGTAGCCAAATAATTTTGACAAAAGCAGGCCTGACCCAACATTTCTGGAGGACTGAGCAAACATGGTCAGATACCACAGACCTGGAAGGGTCCCCGTCCCAGCGCTGGGCAGCTCTGAGGGTAGGCAAGCCCATCTCCCCGCTTAGTCTGTACCTCCGGTCTGTAGAATTTCGCATTTTCACACCTATGATTTTATATTAATTGAAATTTTCTATCTTCAGTTCAGCAATTTACAAAGAAGTTTGATGCTACCCCATTTAAATCCTGCCACCCCTGTATTTGGACTGCTTTCCTTTCAGATGCCCTCCTGCACGTAGTGCCACCTCGTCTCACATCCCTAGGTCATGAAATACAGATTTGCTGCATTATTAGAACAGAACAGTGGTAAAGGTGATTTGAAGGGTTGCTTTAAATCTTTAAAGCATGAGGCCTGGTTGTTTAAATAGTATTCTATACCGTAAGTATAATGACCATTAAAACTAAGAGTTAATAAATAAAACCACAATTTGCAACCTCTGATAAAAACTGAGGCCAATTAAATGGATTTTTTTTCAGTGAAATAAATTTAATTAATGGCATATTTTAGGTTAAAAAATACATACTAGTAGCAGTATGTCATTATTACCCCATGAATTTGTCTTATAGAAACACGGGATTTGATGTGAGTTGGGAAATTATACTAATCTGTGTCCTATTTTTCCCCTCTCCTAAATTAATCAGGGAGAAAAAAAAAGGAAAGGGAAAACTTAATTAAAGCTATATTAATTAATTCTCATCCTGACAGGATGGATTTTTAGAGACCAGAGACCAAGCAAATGGGTTTCCCTGTTTGAAACACATTAACAATGAAAACTGTGGCAAAAGTACTAGTATTAGTAAATAAAATAGAAATCTAGATAGCTGTAGCAGAAAAAAGTATTAAAATTTGAACTTCTGATATAGATCTTTTTCTGGCTACAAGATTACAGCCAGAAATAAGGATACTGCATGCCAAATCCTGCAGTATCTGCCTCGCCCAATCTTGCCTAATGTAATTCCTATCACCAGTAGGAGTTTTGACTGCAGGACTTTGTCTTAAGTTTGTGGTGTCCTGCAGAAGAAATTAATATCAAATTACATCATAATGGTTTACTGTAATAATAATAATAATTTATAGCTGAATTTTCATCATTTGGAATTTTTAAATCAATGGATTACAATGAACCACCTTTCACATCTGCCTTACTTTAATGTGAAATATCAAAATTTTGGAAAAAACTTTTTTAGGGACCTAAAACAAAACTGGTAATGTGTTTGACCCTTTCAGTGACTTTGCCATTATTTCTAGAGAGCAAAAAGAATGAATAATTGGGGTGACAGAAGAACAAAACATTTTCCAAAAAAGTTACAGGGGTATGCATTTGTGAATTTATTCTGGAGAATTTCCTATTCACCTCTGAAAGTATTCATTAATAAATAAAGAATGAAATGTCTTGCTAATACATCAATTCTGTTTCCCATACTGGGCTTACGCTGGGGCTGACACTATGACTGACAGAGCTCATTTTCTAATTAATGAAATATTTAATAACATAATCATATTTAAGCTTATCAATACCTCTTTTAAAAGCACATTATTTCGTTGAAGCACACGCAATTAGCACACTCACATTGAAGGTAGTATTTCAGTGGAAACTGTAGGCAAAGAAGTGGGACTTTGTTCCTGACAGTTATATTTCTGTGCTGCCACTACATTGAGCCCACTCAGAGCTTGCTCCCACTTCGGATCATACTGTACCTGCCCTCCACGGAGTTTGTAAAGCGCAGCTTATTGTACTGATTAGAGCACTGATATGGCCAGAAACAGGTGCCCATGGATTTAAAAATTATGTGAAAATAATTCCTCTCCTTGAAAAAATCTGTTTTGTGGTGTTCATGTCTCCATCCATCTGATATACACAGTAATTCTTTTCCAAGGTAAACATTTATGTTTACTTAGTACATGAAAACATCGTTTTTTAAATGTAGTTTAAGGAGCTGACCAGTCTTTTGAAAAGCTGAGTTCTGGGGCAGAACTCTCATCATGGGTTTTAGTGGCATTCTTTGAATTTGAATATACTACCAAAGCAAGAAAGCTGTCTTCCCCTCTTAAAAAAAATTGCAGCAGACATTTAAAAAAAATTTTATTCAAATATGGGGGGTGTGTGTGTTTGCTTTTGCTGTTTTAAACACTTTCCCTTACTTCAAGGACTTGAAAACTTCAGTGGCATAAAGTTACTTGTACAAAATTGCTGTGTATCTCCTTCTGTCAGGAATTTCTTTTGATGTCAAAACAAAATCAATATTTATTCTTTATTATAAATTTGAAAAACAACAGGGATATCATGTTTATTATTCTGGAAGCCATAAAAGGAAAAAAAAACCTTCAAGAATATTAAGTAGAAATTGAAAAAATATCTTCCAGACACATGATCGATATGGGACTGCTGACGTATATTACTTATTACAAATGCTTTTATTTGGATAAAACCTCATGTAGAATATTTATATAGCTCATTGTTCTATTAAATAAGTCTCAGTTAAACTTACAAACAAGTATGATGTAACCCTGTCGGCTCCGTCGGTTTAATGAGATATGAACTAACTATAAATAGAAATGTTTTATCGTAAGAAGATTTATAAATAGCCCATACACAGTAGGCAAAAATATAGCAAACCACTTTTAAAGGTTTTGAAACATTTTTAAAGTTTTTAAGGAAGATTTGAAACAGATTTTTTTTTAATCTCAATTTATTTTCATTGCTAACTGCTTAAAAGCCTTAAGAAAGAACAAACTCCCCACTAAGATTCAACAATGCAAATTAATGTTCCTAATAATTGTAACTGTATCTACGTCCACATGTTTTCTTAATTATTACGTACAGTATTCTATTTGAAAAAGGGCTGGATTCCAGCTGCAGTCAGTTATAAGTAAGAGAATATTATAACTTTCAAAAAGCTTCTTACATGAATTCACTTTCAAAAAACTGTTCAAATAATTTCCTGTTAGTAATTTCAAAGTAAAAAATCTGCTTCAAGAAAAGGAGCATTTGTGAATTATGATCGAATTTACTTTTTTTTTTTTTTTGCTTCTCTGTAGAAAAGCCAATAGCAATTTTGCAAAAGAGGAGAAAGCATAACTTTTTAATAGAAACATATTCAGTAATAGTCAGTTACGGTTCTAATATTTTAGTCTTTAAGTCATATGAATTAGTAGGAACTAGAGGAATCCATAGAATAGTAATAAACCCCAAACTGGCTTCTGTTTGTTTGCCCTTATCGAAGTATTTTCTCTTTGCACAAATTTTAAGTTTTAATACTACCAATTACCCCTCTTCAAAGGTTGTCTCTGCCTGCTATTTAAACAATGTATTCACTAAACTACAAATTTAAACTCAAAAATACAAATAAAGATTTTTTTTAATGTCTGAAAGACTAAATTTCCATATTTTATGAAAAGTTCTTTCTTGATGCAAAAATCTCTGCTTTATTTTCTACTGCTAATATTAAAATGTCAATACTTACATAACTAAGTTTTATATTCTCCAGATAGATCTAATTGTTCTAATTGCCAAAAGATATTTTTGCCTTTCTTCTGAGAGGGGAGGGCTTTATTTGTTTCGGATCCTATTTATGTCAAATGGAGAATGTAAAACTTCTAACTCATACAAACCACTGAAAAACAGCAGATAAATAAGACTGAGTTCTTTATATCAAATGATCAGCTGATAGACTAATAATACCAACCATTTGAAAGATTTTCTTACAGTATTTGCTACTCCTGTTTGCTTAGATTTTAATCTAAAATTTTTGTTACTTTGGTTTTAAAGAAACAGTGAAATTTTATTCTTTAGCAAAATACAGAAGAGTTAATAAATTGTATTTTTAAAGCTGACATGAAAATTCAGCTCCCTTAGAAGCCAAAGGGAATTTTACCACTGATTTCGGGAGAGCAGGATCAGTCCACAAGAATTTAAAATCCAATTGTCTCCTAACTTTTACCATATGAATTTGGTAACAATTAGGTATACTTGCTCTTTGGACATATTTGGTAATTTCAATCTTTTTTATTACTGTTAGGAAATAAATCCAGCAGAAGGAAAAAAAAATGTTTAGCTGATATTTTGGCTAAAGTATACAATATGCCCACTTCAGCTTTTTCCTCTATATATTAAGGTACAAAACACCCCACCCTTGATCTAAATAGATTTCACAAATACTTGTATTTATAACTATATTAAATAACTGAGATTACTTTGTTTTATATTTAGCTGCATACTGCGTTGTACTTTGGTATTATGAGTCTAACTTCCCAGAATATAATATTAAAAAATATCTTCCCTGAAAATGATTTTTCAACTGGATGCCATTTAGTATAAATACTCACCTAAAAAAAAAGCTGCCCACTGAAATTATCTGGCAGATGGCTGTAGTCCTATAGTGTTTTCCCTAAATTTCAATCTATTCTAATTTTTAATTTCTTTCAAGTCTGAATTGTAGATTAAGAGAACCTGTTTCTGTATGATGATCTCTCACAACATGTAATATATACAAACAAAGGCCATATAAAGCTTAACCTTTCTTTTTNTTTTTTTTTTTTTTTTTTTCACTAGACAAAAGTAATTTCAGGCAGGACATTTAAAGGCAGGAGGTATTTTGCCTAAGTTAACTATGAAGGTCAAAAAGACCTGTATGAAATTTCTCTTTATATCAAAAATATGTTCTTTATGTGAAAATAATGTTTGTGGTAGACAGTATGTTATCAAAGCAGCTTTGAGGAATTATATAGTTACCTTTTCTGAATGTCCTGGTAACTTCTAGTTCTCCCTCATCTGGAAGAAAAAGCTGGTTTCCAAATTAAAGTTGCAAATTATTGTTACAAATCCAATCATCCATCTCTTTCCTTTAAAAACTCTAGGACTTCACAACATTTTGGTTTTTAGTTAAACATTCAAGCTGCTTGTCCTGGAGATTTTAATTTTTGTAGAACTGATTCTAGCAGATCCCAAACACCCAAGAGAAGGAACCCAAACAAAACCATGGCTAAAGGCCTTTTTCGATTACTTCTCTTTCAATTCATTGGAAATACTTCATGTTGTTTGAGGTATACTGCTTTTGGGAAAATGCAGTTAAAAGTTTTAACTTTTACATTTGATTTACTGCTTTCAAAACTTAACTCTAAAAGTCAGGTACCATGAGAGGAAGCACTGCAGCATTGTCAACGGGAAGTTCTATGGGGGCTGTATTATGCTAACCTGCGCTCCTAGGAATAATCCTGATCCACAGAAATGTTCCTATTGAGTTCCTTGATATTATTTTCATGAATATGCATGAATATTCACTAGAGGTTGCAGGATTTAGCCTCCAAATAGCCAGCAGAGAGTCCTTACTTTTTTCAGTAAAGAGGAGAAGGCATCTTTAGTTCTGATGTTTATAGAAGCTATTTTAACAAGACAAAATAATTTTGGAAATCATTGTTTAGATTTAGCCCCTGGGATTTATAAACTCCTGCAGTAAGCAGTGCAGTTTAGCCTCATGTAAAAATGACTCTGAACTCAAGAAGGAGCCTATGATGCAGAGACAGAGCAGGACACCCAGGAGCCCCCCAGCCCTGCGTGGTCCCAGGCACACGCGGCACCGGGGCACCACCAAAAGCAGGGCTGAGTGTCACCTTCCAACCCCCGGACCCACAGGTGTCATCTAGAGAGGGCAACGGAAAGGCACGGGAGGTTAGTCAGGATCAGGCCTTCGGGGAACACACTCTTGCTGGTATATCGTTGTGAAAAATGAGTGGCTTTGTCTATTTTACCTGTAATCTTGATGTCTCTGGTCTATATACTGTTAAATAATAGGCTTCCCATCTCTCCACCAAAAAAGAAGCAAACCGTCAAGAAAATTTCCCAGCAAATACAGAAAGTGTTGAACTGGGAGGGGAGAGGTAGAATTGGTGAAAAACTCCTTTACTTTCTTAAAAAAAAAAAAAAGTTAAATAATGTAAAGACTAACCAAACTAAGCAGCAAAGCTTCCCACTGCTGGTTCGTCGAGTTGCTGGAATCGAAACAAGTCTTTGCGAAGGTGCCGGGCAGGGAAGGGTTAACAAGGTTTTTGTGATGGAGAGACACTGATGGCTCCATTTGAGGTGACAAAGACAGTTAGGGGGCCTGATCCGAGGAGGAAAACGGGAGCACTTTCAGCAGAGCGAAAGCTGGAACTACACGAGGTGTAGGAGAGTATACCTTGCCGTTTTTTTAAGGCTGTTGCCAAAAATAAATCTCTGATAACGTTTCCAGTCGGAATTACCCTTCTTTGAGCCAAAAACTGTCTCACTAAATTAAAACAGGGCATCTACAATTTAAGTCTAACTGTGGAACAAACTTTCATTTAAACGAGTTGTGAAACTTACTTTAAAAGTAATTAGTAAGTTGTCCTGGTTTTAACTTCTAAAAAATAAAGAAATGCTTTACTAATAAATAGAAATCAGCGCTATTCGGGTGATTTTGAATATTTCTGTAATCGCAAACAAAACAAGCTCAAGCTCTGAGCCCATTAATGATTAATAAAGACAATTAATTAAACTAGAAAAGGTGCTTTTCTACATAGAAGGAAAGTATCACAAGGTAGGAGAAGGGTTAGTTCGCTTTAAAAGAGTACCAGCTCCACAGGTATTCTGACCCCCGGAGCTGCTGATTTTACCCTTTGTTAGCCCTTTCACTGGAGATCACCGTATATTAGTGTTTCCCTAGACAAACCACCGCCCTTTTTAAAAGTCCTCACTTTCCAAGGGTTAACCAAACACCTTAATCACAGATTTTATTTTTTTTAAAGTCTCTAACTTCACTGGGGTCTCCTGGTCAGAGTTTGGTCTGCTGCCAGTTGCAGGGCTCTTTTGCTTAGCTCTCCCACTGACTGCACAGTCTCAGGTATGTCACGCCTGTCCTCAGCTGCAAAAAAAGCCTAGCATGCAAGTGGCCAGCCCAAAAGGACCTGGTGGGGAAGAGAGGAGTAAGAACTACCTTCTAAAAAGTTAAAACATTCTGCACTAAGCAGCAAATATAATTTTTTGTTACACTTGGTCCACTAAAGTCAAGAGGGGCTAACTAGTTTTTTAAAAAAACACAACTGAACCCCTCCATGCACAAGGTCTGCACCATCCTCTTGGGGTCTGCTCACAAAAGCCTCTTGGGGTCTGATCTGCTGAAATCCCCTGAAGTCAGACACCGTTCTGTGATTAGCCCCTACTCCTGTTAACTCTTTGCTGTGGGTTGATGGCATGTGTCTTCCAGAAAAGCGACTGCAAAAAACTATCCATTTCTAGCACATACATTCAGTTCCCTACGAATAAATGCAATCTGTTCAACCAGAGGTACGTGGTACTGACCCGTGGGGGAAAACTTCCAGACGTTTTAAGAGCAAAGATTTTACTGACAGACTAAAGCCAAAGTTACTGATGTGAGCGTCAGCAGCTGCAATGATTTCAGCAGTTTCTCTCTTGTATGCCAGGAAGGATTCAGGTCCATTGCAGGTACTTTTATCGCACTAATGCTGCTGAACTACCTGTGCAAGGTACACCGAGCAGGGATCCAGGTTGCCTGGGAAAGCATCATTACCTCTTAGGGCTGGAGCACAGAGATCTGCAATAAATGTTATGAGAGGCAGTAAGATGTACCTTGATTTTCAGATCGTCGGTGCTGAAATGTGGGGAATAAACTGTTTAAAAAGTTACCAACTAACTCTGTGAAATCACTTCCTGTGCTGAGGGCCAACATGTCACCTACGCAGAGCCCCAGTCCAAACCTGCAGAGTGCCAACTGTCTGCCTGCACTCTGCAGAAGAATCAGCTTTTCCCTGGTTAGAATGAACTAGAGATGTATACAAAACCTTCTACACTCATTTTTTTGACCATTACTACATTCAGAAATCTTCTTCTTAAACTTAGCTCAAATAGTTTTCCTCATACACACTCCTTCCTTCAAAAAAATCAAAAAACATTTTGTGTATACATTACATTTTCTCTTTTTTATTTTTGTTAGGAAATAAAAGTTTTTTAGTAATACAATTTTTTCATATTATTTACTGCTTAGCCTGCATCTTGATGTTAGTGTTTAAGGAAATACTTGGCTGCCAAATTACACATAATTTAGGTATTTATTTACAAAAGCTGTGTCACAGAACCTGCACTTTTTCTCTTTCTAGCAGAATTCTGCCAGAGCCAGCCCCTCTGAACCCACCCAAAACTCCACTACACTGCTCGGAGGTGTATTGCCCTTCGCATCTGTTGGTAACAGGGAGGAACCTTGTCATTAAAGTTATCCAGAGAAGACCTGCTTACCTTTTATGTCAGTCCTCACTGATGAAACTGTCTCCCCATCCAGCACCCGGTTTCCTCTCTCATGGCAAAACAGAACCTATCTTTTCAAATGGTTTTGACAGGTATTTTTATATTGCTTTTTTCAAAAGCAAAATCACGTAAACATTTCTAACTAATCTTCCTTACAAGTATAAGAAACAAATCAGTTTTAAGCTAGATAGTTGTATCTGTTTGGAAACGTTTTGTTGTTTGTGTTTATCACAAACTATTCCACCCTGTTTGCTCTTCAGCAAACGTCCCTCTCGATAACAACGGCACGCCAGGGCTGCAGTGGGATGTGGCCCTACGGATTTTAATGTGTGTGTTGGAAACATTGCAAACCAGGCTTGTAAGTTTAAAAAGAAGAAATGTTCTCTGGCAGAAACTACGTCAAGTGAGCAGAACACTGAAATACCATTCAGTTTGAAAGAAAACCATATTTCCTACAGCAGATAGGAGATACAAGTTGAGGCTGTGTTATTCCGACCAGGACAAAAGGGATGCAACGAGGAAGACGCTCCTTCCTCTTTTCTGTCAGTTTAAGTCTTGAATGACTCCAGTGAAGTGACTGAGGTCACTTAGACTTTATATCTCCGCAACTGAGGGTCGCTTACCAATGCATCTCCTGGATAGTTTAATTGACAGACATGTCTTCCACTGTTTGGTTCAAAGTTTCTGTACCTCCACTGTAGCCAAAAATATATTAATTGGGAAGAAAATACCTCGAAATTGGTCCAAATCCGTCTGTCCCAGAGAACAATGAACAGATGTATCACTGATTCACCAGGTCCTACCATAGTGTGCTGATAACGACCTCCTTCACAGCCCCCCAGACAAATACAGTGGAACTTACAGTGGACGGGATCTCCTACATCGATGAGTGAAGCCCTCCTGTTTCGGATAACCTTGTTATGCAATCCCTTTCATTGATTAATCAAAATCCACAGCTAATTTGCTTGCCTGTTTCCACTGCTCCTGAATGAAAGCTGTTCCAGAGCTCTACACCTGTGTTGGGTAAAGCCCATCCCTAATTCTGAGCTTATATTTTAGGGTCACAAATTAGAAGTACAAATTAGGACAAATCAATAAAATCTCCAAAATAAAGCAGTGCCCATCTGTCTCGGGACATTTTTAATGGGCAACTAAGTAGAATTACGTCGTGAAGAGTGACTGCAGAAATGCCCCTTGCTCCAGCATATATTTCCTACTTTGATGTTTTCTGAGCCACATTGACGTCATCTACCTGGAGTCCTGCCTAGATCGACGCATGCAGTTTCTGCTGTCGTCAGTGAGAATTCCCATCACGTACCAGGGCCTCTATACAGTCCTTTAATTTTAGTTCTGCCAGTACGGCGCAGTCAGTATACCACTGGAAAGACGAGTACACTCCTCCTTGCCTGCTATGTGTTTTAACTCCCTTCTTATTCCAGAACCGTGGTGCTCGGGGATGGGAGAACCCCCGGAACGTCTACACTGTAGATGACACATTGGTACGGCTGCAGAGTTCATCTCAGAATTAACAGGAGCAGGAGGAAATCTGGTATTGAACAAACTTGACAGATGTACTAGAGTGCTCCAAAACAAGAGGTGTTATGGAAACTTTCTCCAAATATTAGCTACCTACCACATAGTCAGTAATGCTCTGTTCTTATCAAATTCCTTAGATAAACCCAGTCCCCACAGTGGAAATTCAAAGGTATTGCTATGAACACCAGGATGAAAAAAGGGGAGAAGAAAATCCTGGTGTGGCCTTGCACTACCTTGTTTTCTGCGCACAGAAAAGCATTATGGCTCTTTGAAGTGCTGGTAGGAAATGTCTAAGCCTCAATCCCTTTCAATCATTAGATAAAGTCATCTATCTCTTGCCATACCCACCACAATATACAAAGCTTTCTGACATACATCAGTGACATCAGTGACTAGGAACAAGTCATCCAATTCAGACATCAGATATTTAATGGCCACTAATCCCATCATAATAATTACAAAATAGCGTAATGAGGAGACAGAGTAAACAAAATATATGAACAAAAATGGCAAGGAAAAATGCAATTAGAGTCTTGGGCTTGATCCAACTCCCTTTTGCTTCAGTGGGAGTTCTGATAGACTATTACCCCTATGTAATTAGAAATTTAGGCTTAATCCAGCTCCCATGTGCTTCAGGGGAATTGGGATAGGCCCCTATGCCCTAATTTTCTGCTGTCTTGCCCCTTGTATACTGAGTTCTGCATAAGTAAAGTGGACCTGTTTCACCACGCTGGTACTCTTGTCGTACTGTCATGTTCCAAGACTCAGATAAAAAAAGTTAAGTGCAAAACCAAGTGTCTACACCAGTTTCGCACTCACTTTGCATGGGCCTGATTTATTAGACGAATCAGTGAAAAATCTGGTGCTTGTTTTTATTCAAGGCGCTGGAGACTGAAATACTTTCTTTTCTCTTACCATAAAAGACATAATTCCTGGTTCTTTAGCAAATTGTACAAAATATTCCCACAGAGATCTTCAGGAAGGTTGCTTCCCTTAGCAAATTAACTAGACAGAACAACTGATGGGTACAGTCCTTTGCTTTGGCTCACCAGACAGCTACAAATAGCCTGTAAAACATTGACTAGAGATACAATATCCAAGCCTGGGATCAGAAATCTAAAGATTTGTATTTCTAAGCATGAGGCAAACAATTAAAAAAAAACCCTATCATCAAAACCATACTTGGCCATATTCTGCATTCCCTTAAAAAACAAAGGTCACCTCTCTCACAGCATTGTAATTCTGATTTTTTTTTTGTGAATGAGAGAAAACAGAGTCAGTTTTATGCAAGAATATGGCCATTATTGGCTTGATGAATTAAAGTATCTTTAGCACTTATTACTGATGTTGTCATAAGCACTCAGTGGTCAGAATTTTGTACACTGAGAATACGTTTGAGTCTGCCGACTAGCACAAACATACTTCCCTTGCACACACATTACTGCACAGAGCTTTACTTGCTCTCCAGATCAGGCAAAACCAGGTTAACCGTGTCTACGTGAGTGCGTGCGTGCATATATGATGGATGAGCACAAGTCCTGACTAGTCTATATAGCATGAACTCAAGTTATGTGCATCACAGCATTGACAGACACAGCTACATGGACATACCTATGCTGACTTGGAAGAACCTTTAAAATGGTTTGTACGTATGTCCAGACAGACACACATAAAAATAAATACAAAAACATGTAATCAACTATTTGACATAAACACATACAAATGTTACCAAAGCTAAGTGCACATGCACAGACACACAAGGAGAGAATGCATGCGCGGTTACACTCAGACAGCATACACACAGTGTAGGCATTTGCATCCTGTGTACACATTCTCATATAACTGTCTGCCCAAATCAGTCCAGAATTGTATTTGAGCTTGAACCATCTCTTTTTTCCTTTTTTTTCTTTTTTTTTCCTTCTTGCATAGAGACACTGTGTACACATAATGTTTCAAAGACACCAATTACAATAAATGCAGGCACACTTTAATGTGTACATACCCACACTTACATACATGCCAAAGTCCCTGTTTCCTCAGAAAAAAAATCAGCTATTTTTCCCCATCAAGTATGTCTCTTTCTCTTTATGAGCTGCTTGTGTTCCTCAGCAGTAAGTGGGATGAGAGAAGCAAAAATATCAGCTATTAAATAATAACTGCTTGCATTACATTTATAAAGAACTTCCCTCACTTTACTTCTTCAAGTTTTGTTCTGAAGTATGGCTTTCCACCTGCAGTCTTGTCATGAATGATCTCACTTGAAAATCAAAGCATGGAAGAGCAGAAATAACCAATCCCTTGGTCAGCACGCACAAATTTGAGCTAAATGAACTGTGCTGATGCCTTTCCTGTTACTGATATGGTGCCATACATATATATATATCCCAGGCAAAAATTTTAAAAAAATGCAGAGAATCTAATGTTCTGAATTAGACTAATCCAAAACATACCTTAGGGGGGCATGAGGAAAAGGCAGAAACAGAGTGGAGACGCTTGGGCAGCACAAGGGTTTTCTGCGAAGACGGCTCATGGTTGCTCCTTGGTTCCACGTATTCCTTGCCATTTTATCATCCTTTTCAACCTGTTATCATTGACATTTATCTGGTAGATCTCCTCTAAAAGGACTTGCAGAAGAAATCTGTCCTGAGGAATCTGCAGGAAAAGACAGTACCCGAATAGTCAAATTAACTGAGAGCTGGTGGAACCATTTTGAGAATAGAGGCATCTTGGGAGTCAGTGTGGAGATGGGGAGAATGAAACGAGAAGAGAAAGCAAGGGAAACACCTTAGAGAAGTTAAATTACCTAGAAAGCAAGAATTATGGTGAAGATGAAGGTTAACAGTGCCCTTTTTCTCCTCATGCTGGTAGGAAGGTCAACATACTTTTTCTCCCTGAGACACTGGAGCTTTTATTGAAGGTCTCCTACAAAAGACTTCAGTAACAGAAGACTCTGCTACCACTGGAGTGGCTGTGAGCATTGCTGTCCTCCTTATAATTATTAGCGAACACTAAAAGTGCCATGGGTACTATGGGAGAACTCCAGTGAGTCCCACTGTGGTCAGGTTGTACAGTCCCACACCTGGCTGCCCGTACCCCAAAAGCAATCTGAAGGATAAGCCTGGACAGAGAAAGAGCTTGGCAGGTGTAACTGCAGGACTGGGCTTTGACAGTAAGTACTGACTCTTGGCTCACCATGCACTGTTGGTAAAGCCATAGCATACACCCATTTGATGGTTTTGCATTTGTTACACGGAGAAGAAAGCTTTAGGGTTTTGTTAGAGTTTTTCTTCCTTCTTTTTTTTTTTTTTTTATTTAAGTGGGATTATTCCTCAGTTAATCTTAGCTAAGTGTTTGGGAATCTCCAAGTTGGCAGCAGCATATAAGTAAGAAGAACCAGGCAGCATGTGTTGCAGTATTTAAAAACAAATGCACACACACATTTCCCTGTCTAGTTCACAATTTATACCAGGTGATCTGTGTATGGACTGGTGCTTTGAGCTGTAAATCCATATCATTAGTCAATATAGACTTATACTGTCCTCTCAGATGTGTAAGTCAAGTTTCTTCTAGTTCCCTTTATCATCAGTTATTAAAGCCTGGTGCTTAAAGGAAACGAGTTGTGAAAACAGACAAGTTTTAGGAATGCCAATGATAAATCAACACTTTAATTGTGTGTATATCTATAAAATAAATATATACATATGTAAATAAAAACTTGACGGATCATAATGACTGTCAATGGTGGTGGGGTTTTATTTTTAATATAGCTTTTAAACATTAGTCTTTTCCAGTAGGATCCACGGTGAGATGTACTGTCTGCTATGCCCTTGGCCAGAATTATCCTCACACACATCATGCAGTTCACACACATTATGTGGTGTGATATAAGCTGATTATTTTCTTGGCTGCAGCCCACCCCCTAAGCCCGGGCACTTCGGTGTGGAAGGAATTCCTGTACATATGTCATTTCTGAAGCACTGTGAGATCCTTTGGGTTGAATATGCACTGCTAGCTGGACACAAAACGGGAAATAAATAATAGATGTGCTGTATTTTTGTAGCATTCGATTGGTTAAAAAATGCTAGTCTCGGAAATGGACTGTAGGCCTCTTGAGCTGTAAAATAATAGCACGTACCGTATGTGTGTGGTAGTACACATTACAACTCTTCCATAGCACAAGATGTGCTGTTTGAACCCCCCAACAAAATTTCCAGGTAAAATTATAAAGAAGATATATGGTGGGATGGACTGTAAAGGGTAACTCTCACAGCGCTTGCTTTGGGGAGTCTTTGAGATCATCTGGAGAAAACAGGGAGAAGTCTGTTGCAGGATGTTGTTCACAGGAAGGGTTCAACACAGTCCTGCTGACTCATTGAGGAACCAAAGAGCTTTTCATTCCTGGTCACGACATTTAGAAACCAGACTTGAACCAAGGAAGTCAAGGAATCACACTTCTGTCAAAACTTAAATCTTCCTAAGGTTCCTAAATTGTAGTTATGTATTTTTGATGTTTCTTGAAGATACGTACAGGCTCCTAATTTCAATCTTATTATCTTAGCAGTTAGGAAATTTGCATCAACATCTTCCTGTCTGGGTAATTTAATTCCCCTTTTTAAAATAAACTCAAATTAGCAACAATAAAAGAAAAGACAAAAACACTGTTGAACTCAAGCAGTTACCATAAACACCCCCTCCCCCACCAAACCCATCAGGCATTGTGTAAAATTATGGTTTTGTTGAGGAAAGAAATCCTGAGAAAGAGGGCCAGCCCTGTAATTCCCAAGCACTGAAAGAAGAACGGGGCCAGAAGGAGCAGGACACTTGACAGCAGGGCTAGGTGGACTAACACATGCCACGGGGGGAGAAGGGCTGGGACCAACAGTTGGGTATTTCAGGCCAGCAACATCAACGTCACCAGAGCTGCTGAGAATGTTTCATTCAGTCTCATCACCAAATGCATCCAAAAAAAAAAAAAGAAGTTGAATCGAATCATGACAGTCTCAAAGGCACATGGTTGCCTCAAAACACAGATTCCTTAGCAATTTCAGTAATCATTTTGTGATAAATTTTTGTCACTCTTTTCAGTCTCTCTGACTTGCGGGTCATCCTCTGCTTTCTGCATTGCAGTTCAGGTCACTCGTCGACAATGAACAAGATTAATTTTCTAGTACTTGTTAGTCTTCACTTTGAAATTACTGTGTACTAGAAAAGCCCTGCTTTGGGTTTGGATGGCAAATCATTCAGAGGAAAGCTGAAATCTAATGAAAAAAAAAAAAGCCACAAACCAAAAGCACCATATATTTCAGGAAAAATTTCAGTGAAATAGCTCTCCCCATCTTCAGTGGTTTTCTTTCTAAACAAAACCTAAAACTAGAAACAACTTCACTCATTTGCCCCTTTTAACTCTTAGTTCCATGGAAGGACAGATGCAATGGACAGATAAACAAATTATCTGTGAAGTACCTATTATAGAATGGGGGATTTTTTTGCTGTATTTTCATTTAACTGGCCTTGAATGCAAAGGGTTTCAAAATTCTCCATACTTTTTAACTGTATAAAATATAAACCCAAAATTTGTTAACATCATAAATCTCTTCTGGAATATTTTGATAGATGGGCAGACAATAACAAGTCATTTTGATGCTGATGTACCATTAAATGATAAAGGAAGGAGATTGGTTTGACCTGCAAGGGAAGTCATTGCATACTTGAGAACCAGAAGCCATTTTGGTAAAGCATGAAGTTATTTTAGTAGTATGAGAGCTTTAGGAACTGCATTTTAATTAGAAAATTGTAAAAAAAAATTAAACAATTGTGTCAGCAAACTGTATTTAAAAAACAGAAAAGGAATATATGAAGGGCTCTACGTCTATACATGATGAGATGTATTACTGCGCTGAGGCTGAAAGGGTACAAATAACCTTGAAAAGAAGAAATGGGAAGTAGCTATGCCAGCTATGCTGCCAATCTGAAATCAGTGCAGGCGCATACGGACGGCAAGTTGTGAGCACTGTTCATGTACCCTGCATGAAATGAATCTGTCAGTCTCAATTCATGTCCCATGACCACGTCACAAAAATCTACCCTTAAACATGACCTTCCTTGGTGGGAGTTTCAGCAAAGACATAAAAGGAAAAAGGAGACAGAGAAAATCAACCTCCTTTGAACCTCTAAAACACATCGCAGAGGAGCTGCGTGGGAGAACTGATATTCTTGATGGCCCATGAGAAGGGAACGGTGCAGGAATGGCCCTCCATAAATGCGATAGTTGCAGCAGATCACAAAGCATGAGCTATAAACTCTTCTGGATCTACCTCCACGCCTTGTGTGGTCAGCAGGGGTGGTTAACCTAACGACTGACAACAACTGCTTTTCCAAATACATCCTAGGATCCCTCATGCATGAGCTGATAGCCTTTAGAATTGAATTTTGTTTCAAAGCTCAAATCACAATCCTTTTTTTTTTAATATATCCAAGTATAAGACTTTGAAATTTTGTTCAAGAAAATCAGCCAGCTGAAATTTTCAGATTGAGACCAAGCCATGCATACAGATTTGGGGTTTTTTCAAATTGTGTTGCAGCTCTGGCATTACACTTCTGCTGTTCAGGGAACTTGTGGAGTCCGTACATCTAGACAGACCTTTTCTGATAAGGAATACCAGAAGTTCAGAAAGTTAAATATTTGTGAGTGGAGTCATGTGTTTTGCGTTGTTAGCTGGCAATATATTTCCCGCAATGCATTCATGAGATTTATCTTTTTTTTTGCCCCAAAACGTCAATGAGCAGACATATTTTTCAGAAATTATTGAATGAGTAATTGCCAACGTATTTCTGCCCATGAGATTGCTCACAAGCTATTCACTAAAATGACTGCTTTGTGTATTTTAGGAATTCACCCCTCATAGATCAGTATTTATAAAGGGTTGCTGGTCACCCAAATCACCTGACATCATTTTTTTTACCCTTGGTTGATAAATTTACAACCCATCAAAGACTTCTACAAGAGCTGCATACAGACTTCCAGTTCAGGCTTTCCTATGGATAAAAAATGCGTCACTGCACGTGACAGTTTTTCTACAGAATATCACTCTAATGAATGTTTGCGGAAAGTGAAGGAATTGCCTCAATTACCATCAAAACAAATAGTTATATTCAAACAAAAGTTCACAATTTTTTTCTCAACAGTCATCAGTCTTTATGTACTAACCTCCATTGACAGAACGCATTTCCAGATTTTACAGATGAATAGAACATTTGTTCAAACTACTCTAAAATTCTTTAGTTTAGAACATCATCATTCCAGCGCTGTATATGTATAGGCTCCTTCTATCCCATATATACATCACAGTGTAAGAAATAGCCATGGATATTACCTAATGCCATTTGGAGTGTACTGGACTTTGGTTCCCTCTGCTCCGCGCATGCCCCCCTCCAAGGATTTGTTTGTAAATCCCAAAACATCGCAAGCTCAGTGCCATACCTTCTGACTTTCCTACAGGTTTCCCACTGATTTAAGCACATAGCGGAGTCCACAGCAGTGGAGGATCTTCAGGAAAAATACAGTGTAGCTTTCCAAACAGTTTCCGAACAACAAAAGCCAGTTTGCTTCACTAACTCATTGAAATAAGCAGACTAGCTCCCGCGAGTTAAGGAAACACCATTTGGCCCACAGAATATTTCACACAACTATCGGTCTAACAGAATGCCCCAGAAGAGCAAAAATACCAAAGACATTTTATTTACTTATCCAGCATAGTGCTAGGAATAGATACACCAGTTTGAGAGTGTCAGCACAACCTTAACAGACTACAGTGAATTGACATGGCACTGTATCGTCACCAATTTGCCCCAAGACTATCAGCATCTGATTAAAATATTTTCTTCTAATTTATATATTTTTACCTGTACATTTGTAAAATATTATTAACAAGAAATTTAAAGTCTTCTCAGTTAACCAAAGAGCCAGCAAAAGGAAAGCACTTCTCCCTGGCTAACAGTACGCCTCCTAGTCCACCGCCAACAAGCGGGCTGAGTGGGTGCGCCTACAAACACGCCCGGACAAATTCAACCAGGGCTTACATCGGGCTACAGAGGACATTTCAGAAAGAAAATGAGCCTGGGAAGATTATACTGACACTAAATAATTATCATCTTCTTCTGCTGAAGAGCCTGCAAGGGATCAAAAGAATCTGAAAGCCCAAAACAAGAAAAACATGTTGATCAAGTGCCTCCTTTCAGTAGGATCTGGACTGTGGGGATTTCTATGGATCGTGGCAGCGAACTAAGAGTTAAAGAAAAATACCTGAGAAGGCATTAACCAATTTATTATCTGCCTTTGATACCTTGGGGTTTAGCAACAGCTTTTATAATAGAGAACGTCCTTTGCGGTGGCGTTAGAGTTTCTGGCAAGGGTGGCACAGGGATTACGACAAAGTTGGCACAGAGGGAACACGGAAATGCCTTCCTGTCCTTACTGGTCATTCTCCTAGTGCACATCCTTACTGCCCTATGACATTACAAAAGAAGCTGACATTTATTAATTAAATCAAATAATATTTATAGAATCCCTTTCCCTATCCTCGGGGAGATAGAAATTCAAACACAATCAAACACAATCACAACAGCAAACTATTAACCCGCTGAAAATAGTAAGCCATTCCAGCATTAATCAGCATAAAATCTCAGGTTGGAGAGAGAAGACAAAGGCACTGGCAAAGAGAGGGAATGGCAGCCCTTGTGAAAAGGATCAACCCCTCCATCTCGTTGCTGTGGAAGAGGCTCTGTCACCTGCAAGACTGCTATCTACACCTCCTCCGAAACACTAAATAGGGCCAGGGACACCACTGCTGGCACCTCTTCTCCAGTTTCTAGAAGATCCCTGGCACGGCCGAGGCCCAACAGCGCTCTCCCCAGCGGCTCCTGGGTGTGGGCTGGGCAGCCCTGTGAGCCAGGGACTGTTCTCAACAGGCACTTTGCGTACTGCTGTCCTGTCCTGGAGTTCAAGACAGCTTAGTAGTAGGGATGCTGGCTATTTTGTGCCAGTTGACCTCAGTGCCAGAGAACGGGCCAGGATGTGTTTAATTTACTAGCATGGACACAGCCAGTGATGTGAGCCTTCAAGACACATGGTGCCAGCTCTGAGATATCTTTCAGTGAGCTGCCAGATCCCTTTTCTTTAAGGATTTTAAAGCTATGCGCCCAGAATTTGAGACACGTGCAGTGACACAGGCACACGCTCTGTGGCAACTTCAGTCTCCTAGATGGCTCTTGAAAATCACTGTGTTCTAGTAGTTCCTTTCTCTGCTGATACGATAACATCAACCAAAACATCAGCCCAACTCCCAAACAACAAACATTTCATGGCTCAGCACCAGGAACAGCCCAAACCACGTGTACATGACCAGTAAAGACAGCGATACAGTTCTAGGGAAGTTGAGGATGGGTGGTGAAAGAGACTTTCAGAAACTAGGTTTTCCATGCCCTTGTCAGTGGCCAGAAGCGCCCCAAGTTTTACAGTTTCCCACCATTACTCCAGCAGGCTTCCCACTCCCCGGTAAACTCTTGCTGCTGAGAAGAGTTTTTGTCCCCAGAAGGCTTGACAAAACCGAGGTGCTCAGTGAGTTCAGGTACTCTGTCTCTGCAGCACTGGCAAACCCAGGGAGAGGAGATGTAGAAATGCAGATGGGATCCTGTTGACCTACGTGCCAGCAGGATTTATGAATCATTACTAGGCCAAAAGGCCAGCCAATGCAAGCAGGGAGTTGGAAGGCAAAGGAATTACTGCTAAACAATATGTACAGTTAAGCTATAATTTCCATTCACCAAAGTGAAAGACCATCCAGACAGGAGAAGAGGAAATATTTTCCAAGGCTGAAATTTATTTGATTTTACCCAAGAACAGAACTTCTGTAAGAGCAAGTGCAGGGGAAAGTGTGGAAAAATCACAAGCCTACCCTGGCCATGGGGACAGGCAGTCACAACCAAGTACATCTACAGCTTCTGAATTTCTAAAACAGTTCTAAGGAAAACAAGAAGTTGGACTTATTTTTACATGATAAAGATACATCCAAATAACCTCCCATTTGTAGGCACCATAATTTAGCATTTACAGGAGATAGAGGTATACCTACTATGCTTTATCCCTAATTAAACTGTTTCACACATTCAAACCCACATTAACTCCTGCTGCTCGTATTTATAACTGTGTTTGCCAGAAGCAGAAGGCGGAAGAGAATGCAACAATTCATGCTGAATAAACAAAGAAGTCTCCACAAGTAACCACGGTGGTCAAGAGAGCAGACATTTGTGTGGCTGTACTAGGCGGGGTAAAGAAAGAAGGGTGGTACCTGAAGAGCTACCAAAAATATGGCTTTCACATCCCCTATGGAGAGAAGTTCTTCAAATTTTGGAGCGCCATGCCTCTGTTTTCACTAACCTCACATTCCTCTGGTTACAGTCACCCCATCCTTGCAAGAAGTTACAATTACCCACCTGTACGTAAAAGACCAGAAAGTTTATCAACATCTGCAGATAAGGGGCCTCTGGTATCCACCTGATCTCCTGCCCAGGGCAAGTTCTGCAGCCTATAATACCCTCAGAGGTAAGGAATGTGGGCTGGGCTGCGGTGAGGAAAGGGACATTTTGCCAGCTGGTGGCACTTACTGAGGCTGCTCAAGTTGACAGAAGAGCCTGCTTCTCCAGCTGTCACCAGCCCATCAGCTTGCAGGGGTGGCTGGCCATCCCTTTGGTCACAGGATGAAGGCAGCTCTCCCACCAATGCCAGGCAGCATAAGCACCTTTGTGTCGCAGAGGTGTAGCCATAGTGCACTATACAGATGTATGCTAAAGCAGAGATGATAGTGGTTGAGTTAGTCCTAACTAGACTAGAGATTTCCTTAATATTTAACCACTGCTGACCCCACTTTGGGCTTTTACGCAAACGCAGCTCACTGCAATCTATTCTTGAGCATCCCTTGTTCCTGTGATGCTGTTACTTTTTTCGAGTTGGGCAAGACTCTGCAGTGAGATCAAAGCCATTACAGAAGATATTCTCAAAAATAAGCAGGGGACCAGGAAGGAAACCTGCAAGCCCAAGCACCAAGTATGACTACTGAAGCAAGCAGAGAATGACGAGGGAACAAGCTAAGGCCTGACAAAGATGGCAACAGGACAAACTCCATGACGGACACTCCAGTGCCATGCACCCAGCAAGTATGATTGCCATTATCTAGCATCCAAGAACATATCTGATCTAATGAATGATAATTAAAAAAAAAAAAAGCCTGTGCAGGCAGTTTTTAAAAGGAGCTGCAAAGAAAAAACAATGAGCTCATGCCTTCTGACCTTGCTTGTTTTTAGCCTGGTTTCCTATGGCAACAAGGCTTGTGATCACACCGTGTGTGCGCGTGTGTACATGTGCGTACGTGTGTGTGTAAAGGACAGACAGCAAGTGACCACTGGGGTGTTCAGTAACTATTGAACGCAGTGCCAGTTTGTAGGCAGACTTGACACTGACACAGATCTCAAGGATAATTGTTCTTTCAAGTTCGGTGGAAGCAGGTGGCCACCAAAGTAAAGACCTGTAAGTTTCCCAGGCTGGAGAAAAAGGCTGGACTGGGAGTCCACACAGGAGAGGGTGGTTCTGAATGTCCCAACTGCAGGAGAAGCATCCATCAAAACCTGCAGCAAAGCATGAAACAAATCAGCTTTGTCAGTTCTGGTGCTACAGCATGTAAGACATTCAGGCAACGTTCCTTTCCTCAGTTTTCCTGGTGAGAGTTAACAGGGACATGCTTGTTGCTGGGCTTCAGGAAGCTGATTCCAACTGACAGCAAGGAGACAAGAATTTTTAATTCAGAATTTTTTTTTTAAGACTGCTGTATACATCAACAGCCATGAATAAAATGTTTTGCAAGACAAATGAAACTCAAGGACTTGATGACTGCCTTCTTCAACAAAGGGCCAAGAAATCTTATAGGCAGCTTAGCCGGGTCCTCTGAAGACAGCTGAGAAAAACTAAGCGTTGCCATTTGCTGTGGTTTGCCAGATAAAAAGGAGAGTTAATTTCTGGTCAGTGTGGTTTGGGAAGATCCACCAAAACCTTTCTACCTATTTTTGTACGCAGCTTTCTGTGTACACAGCAGGCTGCCTTCTTTCTTCTTATGAGTCATTTTGAAGAACGGAGAGGGAGCAAATGCCTATTCCAGACAGGAACCTTCCAAAACGCTCAGCGACCAGGGCATTCGGATGGGATCACCAAGCTACACTCACAAGAGAAGTGAACAAAGCAGAATGAATGAGCATACACCAATTTCTGCAATTCGATAACCAGCTGCCTCCCATCAGTCTACCCAAACCTGTGTTTGCTTGTTGAAGCCTCCACTTTGCCAAAACATGTTTCAAGTAAATACTACGTGCCATTTGAAAAACAGGTATCTGTCCAGGGTGATACTGAAATGCTGGCGGAGCCTGGAGGAGGACCTGGAAGTCCTGGTTATGAATGTTCTTCGTGAATCACAATCCCTAGCTATTCATTTGGGCTAGTCGTATTTACAGGACGGAGGAGCACAGCCATTACGAAGTGGTTTGAAGAGGGAACGATGGCCACTATTGCTGCCACTCCTTTTAGCAGAGACAGGAACCCGTAGTATGAAGTTCTACATATGAGCAAATTCCCTCTTTCCTGTAAAAGCCAAAATTGCCATTTGTCATTTCTACGTACAGTTAAATAGCTACCATGTTTGACTCCAAAGAGACTGCTCTCACGGCCTGATGAAATCATATTTCTATAGATTGACAGAGCAATTTGGGATCTTCTGATCTGGAAGTCACTCCAGAGTCATCTGAAAATAGCCTTTTTGTTTTGGTTCCAAGTCAGATGTGAAATGTTAAAATCTTCCCTCTCAATGTCAACAGGCAATATATGAGTTTATCTAAGGGCAGAATTTTACCCTCACCGTTTTTCTTGATTTTCACTACTGCAAAAATAATATTGTTTAAAAACTTAATTGCCATTTCCCAGGTGGATACATTTGTCACACTTGCAAACATGGCTTCTAAAACATTGATTTTCCTGGCCTCCTTATTTACCATTGACTACGTCCTCAGATCCCTTTTCTCTCATCACACAAGCTTCTGACTATGTTCTAAATATTCTCTGAGTTGTGAAATACTCTTTTTACGCATCTCTGCCCTTCTGCTTTTACACTGTACCTCTCATCCCTAAAACTGATCCTGATCCCATTAAATTCAGTAGGAGCAGCATCAAGAACCAGGCATGGAGCTTTTTCTTAGCTGGTTTTTAATTTGTGGCTGCAGTTTCGAAGGGATGGGGAGAAGGGGAAAAGCCGCCTAACAAACCCAAAGAAAATTCTTAAAAATTCTCAAAATTCAGAAAAACACAGCAACTAAAACAACTTCTGTATATATAAAATAAAAAGCTCCTAATCTAATAGCATCTTTAATAAGGCTTTTGATCCCCCTCACAAATTTTAAACACTGATTCCTATTTTTCCAAATTTTTCAAGCAGGTCTCATTGGATGGGAAGATTTCTAGATGTTAGAACATTACCTATAAATTTAACTAAATCAGGACCAAGGGTTTCAACAATCACCACAATTAGATTTGATGAAGAGGTATTCTTCTACCAGGTATTCACGTTAACTCTACCTTATGGTACCAAATGAAGCAGTTTCGTTTCTGTGTTGTGTGTCCCAAAGAATCCAGCCAATTCCATGAAGTACACTGTCATATTTCTTGATGATCCAGGCAGGCATATGTAATTAAAAGAAAACTAAGTATCTGCAGCCCTTCCCTGTCATCTCCTCCATCCAAATATCTGCAGGTCCCAAGCCTGCAAACATGTACTGGTTTGAGGAGCCCTGCTGGCTTAGACTACTCACAAAATTAGACTTACTCATACGTACAGAAGCATTTATAGCCTCAAACCTGAATCCCCAGGCTCGCAAGAAAGACTATCCCAAACTGTGACTGCTCAAAATAAGAAAACTTCGGTATAGAGTATTTAGTGTTTTGAAACACCGATGTAAAGCTACAGAGGGGAAATTCTCCTTTGAAAACAAGATATATCTAAGGAAAAGATGAGGAATACATGTAGAAATAGAGAACTAGAATCATGCAGAAACTAAAACCTGCTTCGTATACCGCCCAGAAAGAAATATCAAGTAAAATATCAAGTAAAATGTAATGACTGGAATGGTCAACAATGGTGACAAGTAAATAAATTCTTAATCAGTAGTTCAAATGGAGAAAAAAAAATTCTCCAGCCTTTGTTCTCAACAGCAAAATTTTTTAATATTTTTAATGTCAAAAATAAAAAAAGAAGGAAAATATAACTGTTACTATGGAGTAAATAGGAAAAGAGGATTAACATTTATTTTTAATATTCATATTTATTTAACAGCATTTATATTAACAGATGACAGAGTGATAAAATGGCAGTATGCTGCTCTGACAATTTTTTTTTTCTGATCCAAGCTTGTTTAACATTTATCTTCCACTGCTACCTCAGTGGAATTATTTTTCCTTCCTACTTTGGGTTACATTCATAGAAAAAATTCATTCTAAACCTGCCTTGTTGGTTCTAAATGTACAGGAGACTCTTGTTTGCATATGACTGAGCCAAAACATGCTTTCTCCATGCAACCGAATTTCCCTTCTGAAGCCAATGGGCTCGATCCTGCTCACGCACACCAGGACTAGATTCACAGGGCAGAGCAATATGGATTTGTCCGTTATCTAAACATGCAATTAGTTTTTGGTTTATTAGCTGTAGCAGTCATTAAGCATTTATATCAATAAGCCCCTGACTAGCTATAGCAAGAACGACAGAGGAAAGTTTTAATTTTTTGTTTGTTCTCTCATTCATTATAAATTTGGATTTTTTTTTTTCCAAAGGATACAAAGGAATCACACTTATGGTTAATTTTTGATGCCAGTTTCTGCTCTGACCAGTCAGATAAATACTTTCATTTACTGGAAACAAGACTATGGTAAGTAATGTATGGAAAGTGAACTGCATTTGGCCTTTACATGCATTAGGCTGTATCACGCCTAACAGACACATGTATCTTTTTTTCCCCCCCTGCAAAACATTCTCTTACGCGCATACCAGACCCTTGAATAAGCACATACAAAGCAAAGATGTCATTAAAGCTTACTTCTACTAGGCAAATGCGCTTCTTAAGCCACTATTTTAAAACATCCTCCAGGTTTCCATTGCAACACTGCCTAACTTTAGAATAAATAAAACAAAGCTATTACAAATATTCTTTCAAATAAGAAGCTAAACCTGAATTTTATCATGCATCCAAAACTTTTTAATTTCCAAAAGAGCCCCCAAGTATTTTTGGTATCTTTTTTTACACTGGAAGTTACCTTCTTACATTTTTAGCATTCAGTTTGCTTCCTCTTTGCTCCTCCTCACCAGACAGATCAGCTCCAGCCTTGACACCACAGGCGTCGAGGCAGGCTGCTGGCTCAGATGACCGGTACCGGACACCACAACTCCAAGGGACGTCACCCGCGTTACACACCTACGGGTTACAAGACTCCAGCCCACTGAAGTTAAAAACTACACAACACTAAATGTCAGGACCAATTCTATTCCGTTTTTATTTTGCCCTAGTCACTGTTACAGCCTGAGCTAGCGTGGTGGCAGGGCAGTGGGCAGCCCAGCAAAGCGTGATGTGGTGCCGCAGCTACAGCAGGGCTCACGCACTGAGCAGGTGGCCTCAGCACAGTGGTCCCTGTCCCCTCTCCTACCCACTCACCCGGTGGGACACACTGCCACAGCCTTACGGGGGACTGAGTGCACAGATGGGTTTCACCCAAGGCTGATGCCTGAATGACCAACTGGGCACGCTGCATTGTGCTCTATTAGCACAGCTTCCATCTTTCGGAATTCCTTTAGGTCCAAGATCTTCCCTTTGCTCCACTGAAATTCTGATATTTGAACTCCATGCTGTTCAGGGCTGCTCAACATGACAGACAGCAAGTTGACTGGTTTCCTTCTTGACATCTTTTCTTCAAACTCCATTAGACCTAACTGTAGTTAGCTTTTAGATACCAGGGAGTAACATCTCATAACTGTTAGATCCTACAGACATTTATTCTTAAAGCTGATACAGAAATAAGTACTGTATAGTTTGGCAACTATCTATAAGGTTAAGAACCAATGGCCTAAAATTTCAAACTTGCTTGTCTGAGGTTAAGCTCCTAAACTAGTTGTCAGGAAAAGGCAAGTCAATAAATAAAAGCATTTTAAATGAAGGAACAACTCTTTGATGCAATGTCTATGATACATAGAGATGCAAAAGTCCACCTATGAAAGCAACCAGTATTTTTATCTCTGTAATTTAGTAACTGGACTTTGTTAGGAAAATTTGGATAATAAAGTAAGAAGGATTTGCCCACAGTTTCTTTATCACTGTGGAGGAAAAAAAAAATCTCCTCTGGTGTGTTAGACACTTCAGATACGTGTTCATGACTTCTCAGTCCCTGTGCCAGAGACATTACAGTCTGCTTCCAAACAGAAATCGTGACATGAAGTGATCACCAAAATAATTTTGACCTTCAAGGACAAATTAAAATGTAAAAAAGCAGCAAAAATTAATCTGCTGTTTTTCCCATTGAAGTCTGGATGATGCCTATTCCCCTAGACAGAAAAAACCCATATACTTGTGCATAAAGAGGAGACTGCTGTTACACACTTCTCGTGTACAGCCTCATGCACACGTGTCTGCCTAATGTGTGCTCAAAGCCACAGGAAGAACTACACAAAACATATGTTTTTTGTATATGGACAGCTAGGTGGATAAAATATACACGGCTACACGTGCACACGAACACAGAACAAGAATCATGACAGCTGTTGCCCTGAAACAAATGAGGCCGCTGAAGGGACTGATCCAACTCCTGCTCAGTGAAAAAATCCCCCTTGGTTTCAGTGGGGTTTCAATGAGGTTCGGTTCAATGAGGTGAGCAGTAAGCACCTTATAGACACCAATGTTCGAACACATTTTCAAAGCAGCTATTGGAACAGTAATAAACATGTGAGATCCCTCTGCAGCAGAGCTGTTTCACTATAGAGAAGAACTAGACTACAGTTTCATGAACAATTTAAAATGCTATTAACCTACCCAAATGCCTTATAAACAAATGAACTGAGGACAGGTTCATTTGATTCGATTTATTCTGTTCAGTTACTACACTTTTCCTGTTTTTTAAATGCACATATGGCTACATATATGCACATATAGCCAGTCCCCCACATACAGAGTCCTAACTGTACTAGTTCAAATTGGTACGAGAAATTCCTTTAACAGGGATAAACCAAGAGACTGATTTAATATAATAAGGGTGGAAAAGCAATGATGATTATTTAATTGGGACAGTGTTAGTTAAAATTTCACCTGCGGAGTGTGGGGAACACGAGGGCGGCATGCTTACGTGGTGCCAGTGAGTTCAGGAGTGTCTAATGGGTGTTACATGACCGGGTGGGGGACACAGACGGACTGCGGTCTTTTGTAGATCAGGAAACGCAAATTAATGTGAAAAGAAAAAATAAAGATGAAATGCAATAAATGTTATTTTAGGCAGAACGATGTTTTCATCCATTTCAATCTCAACAGATCTTCCTGATTTTTTTTTCTAAGATGGCTTTTACTGCATGTGATATCTGCTGAAATTTGGGCAGCAAATAAAATAGCTCAGTTGTGATGTTTCTACTATACGTAAATGTTTATCAACGGAACAAAATAAATGAAACGGATGAATATGCCTCAAAAGAAGAGGTCAGATAACAACTCCAGAATAAAAAATGATCGCTCTTGAACCAGCACTTTTTACATACAAGTTTAAAGGAGTTTTGCTAATGGCCACACTGGAAGAATAGAACCGGCTCCATAATCTCATGAACTATATGGGAGAGTGAATGAAGGTCTTATGCAAAAAGATAGAGTATTGCAGGTTATAATTTATTCATCTGGGAATCTTTAAACCTATGGAATGGGCATGGAAGTACTTGGTCAAATTTTGTTTACAGAGCACTAAACTGCAGGATCTTCAGTCTCAGTTTGCCAGCTGCACTATACATATATTTTTAAAACCCATTACATTGAGAAAGACCTAGTTTGACTGTGAATAATCAGAGAAGGAAACAAGCAAGCAAACTAACAAACCAGGTATCAGTGGTTTGTGTGATACAAGTTTGGTAGGTCTCTGTTCAGTTGCTAGGCAATAATTGCTAGTCTTAAAAAAAAAAAACAAAAAAAAATACCCCCACTCTTATCTTTTGACAACCTGAGAAGGGTGGACCTGGAAAACCAAATATTCCTCTCAGGCTTTGAATAGTCCCTCTGCTCTGGAGTAGATGTTGCATGGGGCAGGGAATTAATAAAGCCTGAATTATCTATTGCTGATGGGTTTCCTAAGCAGGTGAGGAGAGAACCAGTCGCCCAGTGCCAAAACTACATCCAATGGAAACTGTTCAAAATAACAACAAATAGAAATTCACAGAAACCAGGATCCTTCGGGGAGGGCTGTCAGGTCTTTATCCCACTTCTGCGACTGGACAATTAAAAGTAAAGTGAAATTCAGCAGGAGCTTGATTTTCAACACAATCAAGGTATTTTTACCCATTGTGAAAAGGAAGGGAAAAAATCTCAGATGCAGTAGTGCAAGACAAAAAGTCTTTGCCTGCAAGCATCTGCTTCTCTGAGCAGCACTTACTGCTGTGAGGAGCCCTATTGTGGTCAGCCTAGGTCCTGTTAGAAGACTGCTTGGAAAAGGAAAGCCCTTGCTGGATCGGGATGTAGTTACTTTACTCAAGAAATAGCTGCTGGGTTTGCAAATAATGTACAAAGCTTTGGATCACAACAGACTGCTGGTGAACACAGACAGCCATCAAATATTTTCCTGGCTATATAGTTAAAATTGGTGGCAAAAAACTGAACGGAAGTTGCAGAAACGCAGGCAATCACAGGTCAATAAACACTTTTTTTTTTTAAATATCCTCGACTCCATAAACTGTGATATAATAAAATAGGCTGCCCTCTACTTCAGCATAATTAATACTGAATAGGCCTTAAAAAGCTTAGTAAATATTTATTAAATGAGCCATAATTTTCTTAGTGTATAGTAAAACCTGTGAATCAATAAACCATCTTTACATTTCTGCAAAACACATCAAGAAAAGGATCACCTTTTGCCTTTATTTTTTCTACTATGGCTTCGCATGCACTTGGGGTTGTGGACAGATTCGCATGTGAACATACACGTCCGTCCACTTTGTATTCACAAAGACTGGGTAAGAAGAACTAAAAAAAATGCACTTTGTATAATTCTTATAGTAAGTTAAAACTATTGCATAAATTTAAAGTGATGATGTAGAAGAGGTCATGGTTTCCAAGACTAATTTTATTTTAAAGAGTAAAACCAGAAAGCACTTGGAGAAACTAAAAAACAAAAAAAAGGCAATGCTGATTTCCCATTTTGTAAGCTCTTTATTGTTGTACTTTGTTCAGTTCAGCCAATTAAAAAAAACCCCAAACTAAAAAAATCAATTGTTTATCTTCCTGTTATAGCCATTTTACCTCCTTGCTGTCGTATACTAACACAAATCAGTTGCATTTTGGCTTTTGGACATTAAATATAAAATAAAGTATTTTAATTAATTTAAAAAAATAATTTTTTTTCTGTTCCTTCCTACAAATGTACTTTTAATTTTTTTTTCTTTTTTTTTTGAAAGAGAAACATGGGACTTTAAGCAGTCATTGCCAGAGGTTCTTCAAGATGAGTTTTAGGGCCACACTTCACCAGAACATCCCTTATACTGCAAGCTTGCTGAGCAGAGCTCCCAAATGTTTCAGCTGAGTGACGTGGCACCCTGCTCTTTCATGTCACACTATAGCCAAGTACTTCAACCTCTTTGCAAAGCCTCAAGACAAAGGTGTGGGTGACCTGCCAGTATACGGACTAGAACAGTTCAGTGTAAAAAACAGTATCAGAAAGCTGTGTGGGTTTTTTTCTTGCTCCTGTTATCCTTATTTGGTTCAGTTAGTTTGGCTTTTTGTGACAATTGCATGATAAAAATGCATGCATATGAATATATACACACACAATTATTTACAAAACTCCCTACAAAAATGCGGACTGCATGGTAACAAATCCTAATTTTGTGCAGTCAATTCTTCCTCTCCACCCTTGCTTACCTCAACTTATCAGCAAGCAGGGAGCACGTGCTCCCCTCTGCCTTGCAATTTCTGTCACTGCCTGCAACGCGCTGCAGATGGGTGCTCCATTCCTCATCCAGCCTTGCTGCCTGCAAAGCCCACGGCAGCCCCTGGCACGGCAGCACACACCACCCAAACTGACCTCCGAAGCAATGAAGGTGAGGAACTTTAACCCCAAACTCAGCAGCCAAGGGGAAGATTTCTCACCCTCCCATTGACAGGCCCTGCCACCTGCTTCCTCTGCTCTGTGAGAAACTTTGTGATCATCCAAGTGTCAGAAGACAGTGGCCAGCCCAGCTAGGGATCACATCTGCTGGATGGGCGGCTCAGATTCAAGCTCACCCCTCTGCCTTCTGCCCTGCCTCCCAATTTTTACCTCCTGCGTTCCCCAGGTGTCCACAGAGGTGGGTGACAATGTGGGAGATACCATGGAAGGAAAACAAAGAGACAGTGTGCATGTGCCTGAATCAGGATAAAGGAGGGGGAGGAACAATGAAATAGAAATAAGGGAAAACAGGAAATTTAAATATATATAAAACAAAGGAGGGGGGATTGAAAGAGCCAAAATAGGAACTTCACATTCACATCATGAGTTGCATTTAGTCATTTCTCTACCTGTGCTGCATCATACTTCCCCAGCAGATGTTCCCATGGGGGTAAGGAGGGTCACTGAGAAGCACTGCTTTGATGAGTGTGAGGCTGGGAACCCACAGTGGACAGATATTTTTTTTAAAGCCTATGTGTCACTGTGTCACTCTGCTAATTAATTTCTTTTTTTTTTGCCTTCTTACGTCTTGATTTGGAAATAAAAGAAAGTTACCAAATATATTGCCAAAAAAAAAAATTAAACAACACTCCCTAAAGCCATGGCGTCTCTTCCTGTACTTTAGGATGTCCCTCTCATTCTACCTCCTTCTCCTTGAGAAGAAATTCAGTTCCTCTTCCAACCGGGAATTCTGCCCGGCCCTACATTTTGGGCTGGAGCCTCTCTGAGGAGCAAGAGGCCACACGAGCACATCTCGAGCAAGGGCTGAGAACCATGCCGGGGCAGGGAACCCCTCACTGCACTGGAGACATACCAACAGACAGCAAATTAACAATGAGGAGCTGATTGCGTACAAATTGGCAAATATATTGGCACAGCCAGGAAATTCTAACAGGTATGTCAGGATTTTTCACATTCTCCTGACATAAATAGCTTATGTACATTCTCCCTCTTCCCCCCTACTGGCTTTCTCTTCTCTTAAATTGCTGGCCATTGCTAACGTGACAAAACAGCCGATAGCAACACGTGATGAACATTAACTAAAATACAACAACATCATTCAAGAGATTTAGAAAGGAAACCTGAAAGTGATAGAGACCTGGCATCAGCTCGCCACTAAGGACATGGGCAGCTCCGCCAGACATGCAGAATTTTAGCAAGTCACCCAGCCAGGCTTTCCAGACAGAGAAAGGTAAGGGCATTGAAATGGTTCTGTGTTGGCTTTCGTGTCTTTCTTTGGATTCTCGCAGCTCCTGGTACTTATATGAAATTAATACGGCTGACTATATATTCTGTACATTGAGGTTAAATAACTGATAGTGTCATGGTTGCTGGCCACTTCTCCCTAGCCCTTCTCCTAATTAACTGGCCTTTTTCGTTTTTCCTCCTCTCCCAGGAAACACTGACGTTTTTTCTGGAGTGGACACTATGTGTCATTTGCTCGGTGCAAGATCAAACACGCTCGCTTCTAGGCTGCTTCCTCCTCTCCCTCCTTTTGCTCGGATGGAGGGTGGACACCAATGTGGGCACTGACTTACATCCCAACAGTTGGGGCTGCAATGCAACAAGCTGCACAACAGCACGTGTTTTTTCAGTGCTAGTCCCAATTCCTCTCTTGGAAAATAACCTTATTTGCTTCAGTAAAGCTCTAAGCTCCAGAGCGCGGTGGGCCCGGATTCAGCAGTGCTTTCTGACTCCCACACCGATCTGCTAGAAATGTTCACGTGAGGGCAGATAATCCAGAGTGGAAAAATGGAAGAATCGCGCCCTTTAAAAACTACATGTAATTTTTCCATGGCACTTTCCCACTGCTTGCCATTTTTTTCCGTCAACCATATACTCATTTTGAAAACGCATCATGTAAAACAACCAAATTCTCCAAAGAATTTTTTTTTTTAATTCCCTTTTCCCAAAAGGTTTTCATGCAAGCTGAAATGTCTGGGTTTCCCAGGCAGCTGAACCCTGCCAGCTGGGGCAGAAGCCCATGACAGCGTACGTTATTTAGCATGGCATTATCCCATACCATTTACTTACAGCTTGCTGAAAATAAGGGATTATGGAACACATTTTCTGTGCACACCCTGACTTTATATTCTTAGGAAATTGTTTACTATATTCTTGGCCTAGAAACTCATGTTACTCCAAGCCCTTTTTAAAACCTACGTGCCCAACTGGAGCAGCCACTTTCAGCTGTGGGGAGAAGCTGACAATGACCCTTTCCGTACCTCCGCTGCCCAGCAAAGGCAGTGCCGTTGGAAGATAGCCTGGCCACCTCCTGGGAGACAGAGCTGCTACAACAGGAGAGCAAAGAGAACAGGAGGAAAACAGGGATCTGTCAAACTCAGAGGACGGGATCTGGGGATGGGGGAATCCTCTAACAAAATAAATGGAAAATTAAATTCACCTCCCTTCTCCTTACACGTCTCCCTGCTTGGGAAGGGACAATGCGATGCCTAGACGTTTGGACTAGCAACACCACAACTCTGCAAGGTTACGTAAACCCAGAAGTTACACTTCACCTCCAGCTGGACTTGAGGGAATTGTCCCTTTTCTCATGAGGAGGTTAATGCTGCATCCTGGTGACCAGCATAGGTACCATAGGTATGCATGTCCTTGTCACAGTGCTTCTAGCTCTGCCTGTGGCTACCTGCACAAGAACAGGAACGGCGGTCACAGGACCTGCACCTGAGCTGTGCTGGAGGCTGCACTGTGGCCGTGCGGAGCAGATGGTATGTACCAACCCCAGGGAGGTTCCACCTAAAGCTGTATTAGAAATGAGACTCAGATCATGCTGCTACCGTGATGCATTTCTCCACGTGCAAATGTAATAATTAATAAAAGCATCTTCTATCGTCCCACCAAACCCATCCGAACAACAGCATCAAATGTGCCATAAAACGTGTGCCATTTCTTATTTTGAAGTGGAAGCTCTGAGTTTCACAAGGAGAAGTTTTCTAACTCTCTTCTACAAATCAGGAAGCTTGACTATCCAGAATTACAACAAACGGCTAGGAAAAAAAAAATCTTTTTTCTATTCACACACATATGTATTTTGCATGCATGTGTGCACGCACGTGTGCAGCCAACCCCGTGCCTCTGCGCATCATTCTGAACAGTATTAGGTCACTTAGATGGAAAACTGCCTATATTTAAACCAGGTGCAACTATTTCTCCCTGCTCCAAACAACATCCATGGACGCTGCCACAGGTCCGTAGACATCTCTTTGCTGGTTATATTTACACACGGAAAGGGATTATATTTACAAACAGCAATCAAAGTGAAACAGCACAGTCTCATTTCAGACTAAGTTTGGCTGCTGTAGTGCCCCTCTCTGACGTCTGAGAAGTCTACACCCTATATTTCCTCCCAGACTGCTTATCACGTCTGCACTACCATAAATCTGCTAAACTTTCCCACCACTTCTACTGCTAATTAGGCTTCATCAGGGTTTTCACTCTTGCGCTCCCTACCTCTGATAAAGGCAGTGGCAGCTAAGCATGCTGTAAGAGCTGCTAACCGCACCCCCAGTTAGCAGAGCAGTTCCAGCAGCCACGATAAACAGGTGATAATAACAGAGGGAGGATTTTAGCAAAACAGACTTGTGTGGACACTGCCACTGAGTCAACAAACCCTACCCCTACTTAGCACTTCTAAGTAGTTATCATAAAATCTTTCAGAGAAAGAAAGAGAAATTTTAACTTTTAGTCTTTTTTTTTGGGGGGGGGGGGGGGGGTGAGGGGGGGCACAACACCAACCAAATTAACCTGCCTTCACTCAACCTGGGGTGTATTGAGTAGTATAAAAGACACAACGTATTTAGTTGAATATCTAGAAAGGGCCCCTCCGAAAGTATATTTAAAAACTACTAGAATTTCAGCAGGAGTAGATAGATATTGAAAGCTACACAAACAACAACCATCACAAAACTTGCCTGAAAATGTAATAATAAAAATAAAATTTAATTTACGTGTGTCCTTTATTAGAGCACTCTCCATAGCCAGAAATGAGATGGCAGCGTATGACAGCTAATGCAAATATTATAGCCAAATGTATTTGTGGTAGCAGATTTAAAAGAGAAAGAATGAGAACTGATGTGCAAATGACCTGTAAGAGATTCGAACACTAATAAAAATTGGGTGGAGAGAGGGTAGAAGGAGGGGAGGGTAAGAGTGTTAATCATTATTTCATGAGGCCCGTATTCACAAAGCAATGTTTTACAGATGGTTGGAGGTATTTCTCAGCCCTTAACTGACAGGAATACAGGAGGCTCAGAGGCCTTAAGCAACAATTCTATTCATAGGCCCTTAGCCTTTATATAATTATATTAAGTGTAGTAACAGACATAAATTAACATGCACTGACCCCATGCTCCAGCAGTGTATGCCTTGACCTTTTGAAAAACCTCAAGAGTAGTACTAGTTTAATATTTGATACACCCTCGTTTGGGGGAGATTAAATGCTGGTCTAGGAGGTGTCTGCACTTGAGGTTCCAACAGGCCTTTTCCATCTTTGGCTACGAGGATCTGCCTTTCTTTCCTATCTGCAAATGAGCAGAGTTTGCCCATTTTTGTGGTAAGCCAGCTGATACCAGTAAAGTGCTGCTAAGCTTCATGGGTCCTAACAAGGTGTTTGACCACAGTCAGGTGGCCACAGAGCCCCTAGCCCCTGAAGACACCTTCCTGTAACAGCAGCTTTCTGCAGGTAAGCATCTTTTGTGGCTTTACAGAAAATCATACGCAGCAATTGAGGAGCAGATAACAGCTGTCGAGAAATTAGATGCCAGAGTGAAAGGACAAAAAAGGACATCTTGGCAAAAAGCCTTCCTACGTGTTTTATTTACTCATTGTTGTATTTAAAATTCAAAATATAGTAAAGAGACTTTGCTGTAGTGACTTATCTATAAACTTTTAAATTTGTAACTGGAACATACTTCCTCCTTCTCTGAAATTGGTACGTCTGGAAACAGGGCAGAGGACAATCACTAAACAGGACTGAGAACAGATGCATGTTTCCTTGTTTTACGGGGAGAGGGTCCTCTCACTTTTAAAACAGGTGCTATTCATTAATTTGCCTCGCCATTTCCTACCTCGCGATTACAGCGGTAGGCAGAAAATTGTACTAGCTGTCTCAAGGATCGTGGATTTTAAAAAAAAATAAAAAGAATTAAAACAAAGAAACCTACATGACAAAAACGACAAGAACTGCAAATGTCGGACGACGCGCTGAGCTACGAAGTGGAAGAGAGCATTAGCCAGTGAATAAAGAAGGAAAGACGAGGTGAAGTACGATATTTTAGGAAAAGCCCACTCGCTTTTCCCCCTCCCCACCTTCTTACGACGACAAGTTCCCCTTGTAATCGACTGCTTGGGCTGGGGGGCACGGGGAAACCGCGGCCTAGCGCTGCGTTAGGCTGGGCCTAGCTGGGGTCAAAGCGCAGGAGGGGGACAGCCAGGGAGGGGGACCGCGGCCCCCCTCCCCAGCTCCCCGGCCTGTGTGAAGAGAAAGCCGAGGGATCCCCAGGGGGGTGTGTTGAGGAAAACCCGTTCCCGCCATTTCTCTCACCTGCCCCGCGGCCCTTCGCTGCTCCCGTGGCGCCTCAGCCCTCGACGGCGCGGCCTCACCTGAGGGGAAGAGCAGAGGGAGAAGACGGGTTAACCGGGCCAGGGGTTGCCTGCTCCCCGGGGAGTAGAGGGGTGAGGGGGAGACCTGCCCACAGCCCCACTCGGGGGTGGGTGGCTAGTGAGCAGCGGCCCGGCTTGCCCGACGTGGCTAACTCTCGGAGGAGTGAGGGAAGGGAGAGGGGCAGGGAGGGGTGGGGGACACACAGGTGCCCGGCGAGGCTGCAGCAGGTGGGGGCAGCCCCCGGGTTCCCGTTCCCCCCGCAGCAGCAGCAGCAAGCCCTCGGCGTGGCAGCAACAGTTGGCTCACAAAGGTACCAAGACGTGGAGCTGCACCACCACCAGCCTGGCTCGGGTTTCCCCTCGCTGCCCCCCCCAGATCACTTCTGGGTTCAGTCCTCGGCGGTGGGCAGGGAAGACAGAGAATGATTTTTTTTTTTTTTTTTTAGCCCTAGCTTGCCTGATCCCTCTTATCACTTCTCTTTTTCCCCCCTCTCCAAGTTCCCTCTAGTACCTTGTCTCTCCTTTTAAAATCTGCTCACATGAATAAAACCCCCGCAAAGAGGGTTGCTGGGGACCAGCAAGGACAAACCCTTTTTTTTTTTCTCTCTCTAAAGAGGCAAAGATAAATAATTACGAAAATACGAGTCTACTTGAAAGATATTGTGACCCTTCCACCTCTGTTTTCATCAAGCCAGCTAGTGCTCAAGCTACGTGTCCTGAGCAAGGAGGAACGGAGGGAGGGGGGCGACGACGTGCTTTTCCTTCGCCTTCTCTCCTCGCTTATCCCTTAGCCGGCCTTTTACTCTTTTCTAAAGTGCAGGCTGGTCTTCAAAATCTCTTTTATCTCTCGAGAAATGTTAACTCTTAGCCTCGACTGTGGTCCTCGCCCGATCTCTCCAACGCAGCCTTCCCTGAAAGGCAAGACCAGCCCTTTCTCAGCCGGATCTCCCTCCCTGCCGCTGCCGGGGGAAGCAGAGGGGAGAACCCTTATAGCTTCTAACACTTGAGACATCAGCTCGCCCCCCCACCCCAATGTTTTTTTTTACAGCCAGGCAAACCATAGGCCCCTGTGTCGCGTCAAGCGGCCACTCTGCTCCCAACTTGCTGCTGAGATCTTGTCTCTTTCACGAGGCTGATCTGCATGGGTAGATCTGCTCCTAATCGCCTTTTTTTTTTTTTTGGGGGGGGGGGGGGGGGCGGCAAGCAGGGGAGGATTTCTCCTTGCCTAATTTATTTTCTTGCCCACGGAATCCGGGCTGGTAATTAAATGCAAAGAGAGGGAAAAATTGCAGCTTCCCCAACTCCTGCCTGAGATGCTCTCAGTGCTGTGTGCATGCACAAGGCAGTTTCAGAACCAGAGAGCTGGTGCTGATGCTGCTTTTGCTCGCTTGCAATCACCTCGTTCAAAAGCATCGCCTCGGCTGGGTTTTCCCCTGGATTCTGCTTTTTTTACCCTTTTCGGGGGCACTAGCTTTTAGAGAAAGAGTGATCGGAGAGATCGCCGGACTGCAAGTTGCTTAAAATCAGGTTGGAAGTGGGCAAGGGGGAGGGAGGCGCCTTTGGCAAGCGCTTCCATGGTGCATCTCCTGCTAACTGGGGTCTCCCCCAAACCGCGGCAGATCCGCGCACCTCCCCCTCCTCCTCCCTCCCTATTATTTATGGGGTGATCCCAGTAAATCCCACCCTCCCCATCTCGAAATAAGCCGAGGCTTCCGATTACAGAGCATTTAATGAATCGCTCCGAAGATTTTTTTTTTTTATGAATCAATCTCGATCAACTAGGACACCCGTATTTTTTTTTTTTTAAACACAGCTATGCCCTGGAAGGAGGGGAAAGGGGAGAAAGGTGAGGGGTGGAGAACTTTTAGGAAGTTTTATTCTATTTTTATTTTTCCATTAATGAAATAAACACCACCATACAGTTATCCGAATAAACGTGGGATCTGCTCCGTTAGGCAAAAGTCGATTAAAAAGTTAGGCTACGAGGCGACGGGGAATATTGGAACGTCTGGGGGACCGGGCAGAGCAGGAAAGAGGGGAAAGGGTGTTTATTTCTCTCACTACATATGTATCTAGAGAGACACATACATACACTCACAGCATGGGGGGGGGGGGAGCTGAACGGGGGAGAAAGGGAAAGGTGCCAGGAATTAATAATAGAAGCCCATAGTCTAGATATAAAGTCCAAGGCTCGGCGATCGCAGCTGCTGCTCCTTCGGCGAATGCGCCCTCCGCGAATGCTTTTTGGGGTAAGGGCTTCCCGGGTAGCTAGTTATGTACAGCAAGCCCAGACCGCAAAAAGATTCGCAAAGGACAAAAAAAAATTCTCCCGCGGCTTTTTCCTACATCCATCCATCCGGCTGCCACCACAAAACATCCACAGGACCCACGGGCGATCGCCTCCGCCATCCCCCGCCACGCCGGGTCCCCACCCCCCCCATCCCCACCAAGTCCTTTGCTCCCAAAAACCCGGGACACTGCCAAGGCGAGGCGGCGGTGGGAGGGGGTCCCGCCGATCCCCCCCCTTCCCCTCCCCTCCTCGGCGGGGCCGGGGCCGCGGGAGCGTGTCGGAGCGCGGCGTGTCCGCGGCCCCGCTCGGCGCGGAGGCTCCGGCGCTGGGCACGGGCGCTGCGTAAAGAGAAAACTCTCCCCCCTGAGCGCTAAATAAATAGAGAGCAGGCGGGCCGCTCATTGGTGCGGGCTAAAATCGTCACCCACCAATCAGGAGGCGCCTCACNAGCCAGTGGCGAGGTGCGCTTTTTGGTTTTTTTTACCCGCCTTGTTTTTTTTTTTTTTTCTTTCCCCGAAAGGGGGAGAGAGAGAGAGGAGAGGAGAGGAGAACGGGAGGGAGGGAGGAAAAGAAGCGAGGCAGGAAACAAAAAGGGGAAAAAAAAAAAAAAAGCCCTCTTCTTGCCTAATTAGTCACCAAATCCGCGACAAGAGCACGTCTGGCCGGGGCAGCCCAGACCCCTCCTCTCCCATGCCGCCGCCGTCCAAGCCCCTCTCCGGGAAGCTGCTGCCCAAGGGGTGCCGTTAAGCTAAAGGAGCAGCCCCCCCACACACACCCCTCGCGCTGCTCCTCCCCGGCGGGGGCGCCCCTGGCCGCCCTCCACCTCCCGTCGGGCAGCCGGGGACATGGGGGACCCGCCACTGCCGTCCTCTCCCCCCCCCTCCAAGGCGGGCAGCCCTCCAGCCCCAAGGGGCGACCCTCCCGGCGCGGCAGGGGGCCATGGGACGCCCCCTCCTCTCCGCTCCTTCGAGCCGTGCCACCGTCCTGGGCGCTGAGCCACCCGGCCACCGCTGCCGGAGGGGACACCCGCTTGAGAAAAGTTTCCAGGACATGTCACTGAACTCCAGAGGTCTTCCACGGAAAGCCTGCGGGGACCCAGCGGCCCCGCCAGCGCCCGGAGGCAGCAGGAGCAAAAGGCAAACACGCGGACACGTCGCGTCCCGCCCGCACGAGTCCGGGGGGCAAGAGACCCACGGGGGGACCAGAGGAGGGGGGACTCACACCTCAGCCCAAACTCCAGAACTTGCAAGTCCACCACCGCAAAGGGTCCCGTGCGAGCGGCGCGGGCAAACCCACGCGAGACACCCACCCCGCGCGAAGTGAGTCCCCGCCGCGGCTCCGGCTCCCCTCGCCCGCACCGACGCTCCTGCACGACGGCCCCGCAGCTCCCCAGCCCCCGGCGAGCCCGGCAGCGGCGGCGGAGGGGAGCGCGGGCAGGACGGGCAGCGCAGGCAGCAGAAGTTTGAAAACCCCCGGCACTTACCTGGCGGGGCGCGTCCCTGGCCGCTCCGGGGAGTCCCGCGTGGGGTTGCAAGCATCACCACTAATGTTTTGTAATTATTGTTATTAATTTTCTTTTTTTTTTTTTCAGAAAGCCCCCAAAAAGCCAAAGCATCCCTTCCTGCAGGTATGTATATAAGTTACTGTACTGTGTGGGAGGGTCACGATCTCACTAAGGTGCAGAAAAGATTCCCCGGGATTAACCCCTCCTCTCCCTTCCCCTTCTGCAACTTGTTGAGGATTTTATACACACACGCGCGCAGGCACACACACACACACACACGGGCACACGCGCGGGCACACACACACACACGGACGGGAGAGCAAGGAGAAAGCGAGCTCCGTGGAGTCCGGCTGCCCCCCGACGCCGTTGTGATTGGATGGTCTTTTCATGGAGAGGGGACGTCTCAAGTCGAAGTCACGATTTCTCCTCAGTTTGGAACCATCTGTGACTGGAGCCATGACGCAGCCAGAGCACATTACTCACTTTTACAGTCACGACTTGGAAATCCGTGCAGTTTCCAACCAAAATTACACCGCCACCATTGAATTATTTAATAGGATCCAGTTAAGGGTAATCTTATGCATTGTGCCAAGAGAGGCAACGATCTAGGACGGGAGGGCTGGGAAGGCGAGGGAGGGGGCGAGGAAGGAGGGCATTTCTTGTTTCTAATGACTGTTTTCTGGAGCTATGTTGAGAGTCGCAATGATTGGCTACACGTGTTGTAAGGGGATTTTTTTTTTTATTTCTTGAAAAAAAAACAAACAAGCAAACTAGAGATACCGGGTCCGCTTGTAAATACGACCGCGCAATGCTCGGGGAAGGGACGGTTTAGACATTCAGGGCAGCCGTGGGTGGAGTACCGTGCTGTGAATTCGAGGCGCTGGTGTTTTGATTAATTGCAAGAAATGATGTCTTTTGTATGCCTAGATTAGAGCCACTGCATGCGGGCTTGGCCAGGAGGTGCTCTCACCCCCCACCCCAATGTGCTGTGCTATGCTGGTGCTCATGGCTGCATCATGCCATTGTCTGCAGGATCCGCAATTGTTGCTGGGCTTTGTGTGGTAGGTGCACCATTTTCTAAGCTTGNTTTTTTTTTTTTTTTTTTTTTTTTTTTTTTTTAACCGTCAGGCTATGGCTAAACGTGCTGAGGGGAAAAGCCGCTTTCCTTGGCTATTGTCTGCCTTGTGCATTTAGCACCCCTCGCAGGGCTGGGGCTGCGGCTGAGTCCCCCTCCCCGGCACTTTGGAAGGGATGACCATGGTGCGGGATAACGGGGTGGTGCATGCGAGCGCCGGACGGTGTTTCCGTGTCTCTTTTAATGCAATCTGGTTACATGTTCTTTGCTAGCCGGAATGCCCGTGAACCTGCATGCTCAATAGCCTAGCGAGAACTTTCCCGGCTCCCAGCAGCGGTGAGGGGCTGACGGGTGTTTGCAGCACCGAGGTAACCCTACAGATCCACTCCGTACACACCACAACAATCCCCCCCGCCACTGCTTCGCCTCTAATTCAGTCATTCCACCAACTCATTTGGTGAGGATATGACTAAGGACGCGAAGGACGGGCAATAATAAAAACAGCCGCTCGCACACACACACGATCTGCAGAAGGTGTGAGTGCTTAGGTGGGGGGGAAAAATGAGGTGGGAGGAGAAGGGGTGAGTCCAAATAAAGCAACCTATAGCCTCAGATTTTGCCGAGCACCATCATCAGGTACAGGCTCTTTCAAACGCACGGGCGGGAAGGGCAGGGAACCCTCCGCGGGAGAGAGAACCGCTCCCCCCCCTCCACCCCCGGCGGGGCCGGACCGACCCCCGCCCGAGGCAGCGGAGCGGCGGCAGCGGCGGCGGGTTCAGCACCGGGGCGCGGACAGCTCCTGGCTGCGGGGAGCGCCCGGCCCGCGCCCCCCGCCCCGCCGCCGGCCCGGCCTCAGCCCCCCCGCCTCGGAGGGAGAAAATAGAGAGGGGAAGGGGGGGGTCCGGGCAGGGAGAGGGGCTCCACAGCGCCGACAGAGAGAGAGAGAGAGAGCTGCAGCTCGCTATTGATTCAGAGATTTACCGGCAGGGTGATTCCCCTTTCTGCAAGAATTCCCTGTCTCTGGGCTCCGTGCATGCACCAAATCATGATGTAGAGCGGTATACCCCCTTCTCGCTTTAGAGGAAAAGTAGAAAGGAAGGAAGGATGGAAAAAAAATTGATCTAGGCATGCATAAAATAAAGACAAGACTCACAGCCACTCTCTGCAGCATGCACAGGAAAGATCACTACTTACCCAAACGGGAACTCCTCGGTTAGGGGAGGAAGGGGGGAGAAGGGGGGGTGAGGAAAGGGAGGGGGGTGGGAATCCAACAATTAATTTCCAGACAGGAGTTGGAAAAAAATACTGCGGTGGTGTCCAGGTTTTCTTCCACCCGCACTCGCTTTTTATACAAGTGCAACCCTCTGTCTATTTCTGGAACGCGATCAAAACCCTGATGCTATTTTTAGCAGGTACTGGGGAAAAAATCCACACACAAAGGCATTTCGCTGGAACGCTACGTCCAAAACATTAAATGTGCATTAAGTCTGCCCCCCTACAACACAACCACCCCAACCATGCACCCCCCTAACCCCAGCTTCTATCTGCACCACCATCCACAGTTGCTTTAGGTGCTTCATTGCAGATGCACAAAAAAACCCAAAACCAACAACAAACCAACCAAACCAAACCAAACAGCCCAAACTGACTGCCTTCCATGCTGTCCTATTGCACAAACCCCTAATCCACAGTTGTATTGAGTCTGTCTCTGTGGCTCTCTGCCTGTTGCCTTGCAAGCATTATTCTGTCTGTCTTCTTCCAGTGTCTTTATAAAGTGGGCTTTGGAAAAAAAAACACGAACACCACCATGCACCAGTTTGCCATCATGCACAAATGTGGACTTCAGGCAGGGATGCTTGCTTTGCCGAGAGACAGAGATGGTTTCATATAGTGAATTGCACCCAGCACAAAGCAGCGTTGTTATTTTTTAAAAAATTCTCTCCTCCCCGTCCAGTGCCTTTCCCCCCCTTAAAAATCCTTTGTTTGGAGAATAAAGGATCTATAAATATATATATGAAAAAAAAGGGTGGGTGTGTGTTTGCGTTCTAGTAATTCACTACGAGGGGGGACTAGGGGAAAAAATAGAATCATTAGGGCTTGCAGGCTGCAAGGAGCCAGCCTGAGACTCCTTTGCAAGGCTGCGTCAGTTATCAGCTATTGACGTCACGTTCAGATTCTCCTCTTCAGAGGCTCTAGTTCATCATAAAAGATGTCTGCACTCGGAGCTTTGTGCTTGCAGTAAGGCACTTCAATTCGAGGAAAAGAGTTAATTAGCAAGCCCCATATTTTGTGGTGTGCAGCTCTCTGTACAGTTGCACAAAAATCCTGAGGGGTTTGCATATGTGTGTTTGTAAGGGGGGTGTGTGTGGGGAGGGGGGAAGAATATGCTCTGGGGATAGGAAGCTATTTCTTAAAAACCACACACATATCCCATGCAAAAACACAGTCAGGGAGAGCAATCTTCAGAGCCAGACCTTGCAAGAACATCTTCCCCCCCTGCNCCCAAGCCCCCCCCACCCCAAATCCGACCAGCACCAGCAGCAGCTTGTCCCCCTACCACCTTACACTTGTATTTGGCTACTGTAGCAAAAGACAGATATTGATAAACCCAGGATTAATTCTGTATATTTGTCAGGCAAACAGCCCCGTCTCCTAGAATGACGCAAATAACAGATTCTATGGCTCTGGCTTTCTATATTCTGCACCCACGCACTCTGCTTGGTCTCCCACGGAATCAGCTACAGAGAGCAATGATCCAGATTATACAGAGAGAGAGAGGGGTGGGGGGGAAAGGCAGAGAATAACAAATGAAATTGCAATTAAAAATTAGAATGCTGCTCTAGTCTGGACGTAAATGGCTAAACCTGAGCTTGCACAGTGGGACACACACAGACACACACTCCCCCCTCCAAAGCCCCCTGCCCCAAACCCAGTCATCAATAGCAACCAGACAAAAGAGAATTGTCTTGCTGACGAATGCGGGGGTTTATCTGGCCAAGAGAGGTATTTCCCTTCTGCACCACACCTTGCCCAGCTCCCATGAAGCAAAACACATCTCTGAAACGACCTCACTTGTCACCAAGTCTGTGAAGAGGGGACAATTAACACACACAGCTGGGGAGGGGGGCCACCAAGAGCCCCTCCGTGGTCCCAGAGGAGCTAAGGAGGACCTTGAAGAGCAGGTCATCTTCCCACATCTCCCAGACAAGGGGACACAGGCTCTTTCTTAAAATGCCTAAAAAAAGGCGAGCGCAAAGGGCTGCTGCTATTTTTAAACCCATCTCTCGTTTGTTGGAAAAATGGCACTAAAAGCATGAAACAACCTTCCCCGCCTCCGGGGACAGGCTCAGACACACATGCCAACACCCAAGGGAAAGTCAAGGTTTCTGGGGATCATCTCTTCCCCAGGTGAGTACCAAGAATCCCCTATGACACTCTGCCCACCATCAGCCCACTCTACACCTTGTATGAAGAGAGAAGCAAAATGCCGGGGCAATCAAGAAGCTGGTAAGTTATTTACTGTCTCATCTGTACACACACACATTCCTTATTTATAAACTCAATTATTACCAACTTCTTTCACAGACAATTAATTTCCTAATGTCAATAAGCTGCAATCAACGAGGTAAGGCTGTTTCTCCCCCTCTCTCTCTCTTTTAGCCAGACAATGCCATTGCCAACTCCTGCCACTGCTACGGCGACACCCGGGAAGGGGGCACCCCACACCTCCATGAGATCCCATCACAGGCACCACCAGGCTCGGAGACATAGGTTAGGCATTGGAAATGACTCCACATGCTCTCTGGTAGAAATAAGCAGACGCATTGTCATTCACACATCTCCACACATGCCAGCCACCATCCCATCTTCCCAGGACTGGGAGAGATGTTGTGCTTCAGAGCCAGCAGAAAAGCCCAGCCTAAAGTGTGTTTGTACCACGTACATCTGGAAAGCCAGCTTTTACAGCAGCAGTAGCCCAGAGGCCAGAAGGACACAAAGAAATGCCATAGTAGGGAAAGACCTTACACTAAGGACAGACCTTGTCACCTTGAGACCCCAGACAGAGAGCCAGCCACGAAACATACCTTCTCCGAGGAGCTGCAATGAAGCTGATCCTGGATGAACAAAAACATGAGGCCACAGAGGAGTTTAAGGGTGAAGGTGTCCATGCCTAAGCTAGCTTCAGCCACTTGTACCCAAGAGTGTTCAGGCAACCATTGAGGGAGGGGAGGGTCACCTTCTCTCTTCCCTCTCTCACATTCCCTAAGAGCTTTGCATTTCTCTGTAGTACTCTACTTTGTGCGTGTGAACAGAGGAAAGCTGTTTAGCTTCAGATTTTCTCTGTTGCAAAGAAAAGATATTGACATCCTCGTGTACACAGGATGACTCCAGTGGCAGGATGGGAGCAGGCACACTGGCAAGCCCTGCAGCCCCTGGACCTCAGGATACCTGGAATTCCTCCCTACTTCCCATCCCGAGCAGCTTCTTCCAGTCACATGCATGGGCTTTTTTTCTAAACTCTCCAATCTTAGTGAAAGAACTAAATCTTTCTACCAAAGGGTTTGGCATGCCCTTCTGGAAGCTGCAGTACCATCTTTCAGCCTCAATTTCACAAAAGCAGCCTGCCTCCTCCTTTGCTCTCCTCTGCTTCTCCACCCAAATGTGTCATCTCCTTCTTAGCGGAACCAGCTCCTGTCTTGCCTGTCTGATGCAAAAGGCTTGGTCGAAGCAAAGTCCAGTGCCCAGGGAATTTCTGTATTAAAAAAAAAAAAGAGAGATGGAAACCATCCAAACTGGAAAGAATGTTTGGCAGTCGATAGTGTACCAAACAGCAGTTCCCACTTCTCCTGATCATTAGAATCACTAAAAGGAAAATGTATCTTCTATCTTTATATTTTAGTTATCAGCAATCTTCTTGTTTCCAAACAATCAAGCCTCCCTACCAGTGAAGCCTTAATGAACGCAATGGATCCTCCACCGAAAAACAATACTGGTCATACTGGCTAAAGCAGCGGCGTGCCCGTCAGCTGCAGGTATGTGGCCTTTTGCTTAGAGCCACTGGAGATGCCACAGGGAGCAGCCCAGTCTCTAACACACATGCTCTGCATATCGGACTGTCCTCACTCTCGGAAATTTCCAATGGACAATGGCGCACATTGTGATACTACTACTATTAGTAGCAAAACATTACCCTGCACAAAACCGTCACTCAAAACAACTATGATCTGTCACTTACAAGGGAGTTTAGTTTGCATGTGAAACTATTTTAGTGGTGTTCATTACTCGTTTGTGTTTTTGATCCAGCAAATTCCAGGCTCCACCTCTCTCTCATTTTGGCCTGGAAGATGGTTTTCACCTCTTCTCTTCAAGACAAGGATCAGCCAGAGGGAGCACTGCAAAATGAGGGGAAAATAGCCTAACAAAGTTTGGTTGTGGTTCAAGTGTTACCTCCTGAGAACCTGGGAGTTCTGCTGACCTGTGAGCCAGTGATTGATTCATTAATATAACGGTTATAACATGTCCTCTTAACCTAGTCTTACTCCCACAAACAGTTAAGAGTCTGCTCTTGGCCTAGTTCACCTGGGCAGCTGAACGACATGTGATATGTTCCAAGCATAAGGAGAACAGAAGAAGACCAGAAACAGAGTAAAGTGACACCAAGATACACCAGCAGCTCATGAAAAACCTCGGCTTTTTAAATATAATTCACCTTGTATCAGGGCAATCAATAACTTCTGCTAGTTAACTCTTGTTACAGGAAAATATAGCACCCAAAGGAAAGAGCGGTCACACTGAAATGGAAATAAATTAGACCAATATCTAGTCAACAATCTACTGTCTACTACAGGCAGCAAAGTCTGAGCTAGTGAAAGGACCTGAAGAAGAGCAATTGCTAGTTAAAGCAGGGGATTAGGATCTAGATATTCCTCTTCTAATCACAAATGTGCTGCACCACATCTGAAATTTCTCATGGAAAGGCTTTTTCCTTGAATATTTTGAGGTTCTCCTCAAATTTCGGGTGAAGTGCCCGTTGCTTTCTGCTTGGTTTATCCACCCATGAAACGAAGATAAGACGATACCTACTTACCTAACCAGGATGTTCTTGAAGATATCTATAGCATTGAGATAATCAATAAAAGTAATCAGTAAGAAGACAGCAATATTATATAAATAATCAGAGAGATCAGAGCATACAAGGAAGCACAAGGAGGAAAAGAGCGCTTTTCCTTCAACATCAGAGTGAGAGACTGTTCAGTATGTTAGGAAAGAAAATCTCACCTGTGTCAGAAGATCAAGGACTGATTAAGACTTCGATTTATGGGATTTTTGGAGAATCTGGATGCACAGACCAGGAAACCAATAAAATAGACAACTCATGTGCTGGTGTCATGTCACATCACAGATTGCATTAGTAAACACTCTGAACAGTTTTGGGTTGAAATGCCAGTATGTCTGGGTCACTTTTTGTTCTCTTTAGCTTTTCTGTTTACATTACAGAGATATATCACGGCTACAACATGGAAAAGAATAGAAACTGGATCTTCCTCCGATGCTGCAAAATCAGACCCTAGAGACATACTTCTGTGTAACAGGGATGAAAAGAAGAAAACCATTAGCATAATGAAGCTGGTGGAAAAGAGTCCTAAGGTCTCAATATTGACGATGACATCAAAAGAAAATCATACCACTTGTTAATCAAAGTTGAACCTATGGAAGAAATACAGTGAACAGGCATCATACTTCAGACACATGGAGCATAACCTTTGAGGAATCCTGCCACAAATTTGATGAGCCTTTATACTAAGATTTGATTTTCATTACCCTTAAAAATGGAACTTTTCATGAATAAGACCCATGCCCTTTACCGTAATGTGTACACATATCTGGCAACCACCTTAAAGAAAGAGTTATAAACAAGAACGAAAGGACAGAACAACACTTTGAGGTGCATTATTCAGGATCTTGTACTGGCAGAAAAAAAGAGAAGACAGTGATGAAGAAATGCCAAAAATCTGTGTCAGTCTTTACCTCAAGTTAGTCAGCATCATAGCCAGCGGAAGAGAATGGGATATGGAGTGGAGCGATATTAAGGTAATTTAGGAAGAATTTATTTATTGAGATAACAGAACATGAAGCCAAAGGATCCAATCACAGAAAAAAAATCAAATTCTCTCAAAGAAGAAGACAGTGGGGTGGAAAAAGAAAATACATTCATTTAGCTGCATTTCATAGACGGTGAGGTGAAAGACAAGGTGAGATGCCCAGGGTTGTGAGGACATGGCCTTGTGAGCTCTTATCCTGACCTAGGATGCTGCTGTAACACTGTTCTTTCCCAGTTTGTTGCCTCTGATTTGTTCTTCCTTAGAATGTAGTACAATCTGGCTATCAAAAATCACAACACAAAATTGCTTCTCAGCCAGAAAATCCAATGGATGTCCAAACCAGGACAGGATGGCAATTTTATCAGTCACTTCTCTACTTACCTTTTGGGGTAAGGAAAACTCAAATTCATACCATTCAGTGGTTCTGGCATTCCTATCTAGCTAGAGCCCAAACTTCCAGAAATCCACATTCAATAGGGCAGAAACATCTGGCAAAATGGTTTCCAGTAACATCAGGGACAATTAAAACATGAACGGAGCACAAGATCTAGATCACATATGACTTTTTGTCTGAACATCTATTTTTATCACCAGTTAACATTTATGCACTGCGCTCTAATAACAATTTCAACCCTATAAATGGCACCAAGATCCAAGCTGTTTCTGCTTGCATCCAAGCTGTCTTTGCTATGCACAGTTTACAGATTAAGCCACCGGTTCCCTGCTTGTGACTGTCAAACCATCAGCATGTACAGAACTTGTGGAAGTCCCAGTAGGACCAGCTGGCCAAGCAGCAATGGCTTTTCTTTTCCTAGCTGCTGAATCTTGTCTACAGAAACTTCAAATACTTCATGTCCTTCCCTAATAGATGAATATGGCCATAAGTACATGGTGTTATTTGATCCTGAATCGGAAGGAGGGAATTAATTCATGTGACTGTGCATGGGAGTGGAAACATCTACAAGTTCTTACTGTTAAGACATGCTTCGGTTCCCCCAGGGGAAACTGGGACAGCTCCTGGACAAGCAGCTATCGCTGAGGAGACAGGACATGCCATGAAATTAGAAGGAAGAAGGACACACTTCAGTTCTCTGAAGAGTATAGACCCTTAAGACAGTCTTCAGAAAAAACACGGCATTGCGTACACCTGATCACACCACTACCATCAGACAATAGGTGGCCAAATGTGTGTAGTGGAACCGTAGTGTTTTTTGCCATTTTGTCCCTTTATTAGGGGACCCAACAAAGCAAAGGATGGGTAGCAGGTACTTCCTGTTCCTTGCTGCAACTACATTTACATTCTCTTAACTTCAGGAGACGTGTATTAATACTTACCCAGCTCATCATGTGAACTGGATGGGGAAGTGAGTACCATCCATAACTTACTGAGCATTAGTAGAATAGCTGAAGACCTGTGGATGAGCAGCACAGAAGGGCAGGCTGTTATCATACCGGTATAAATGCCCACTGCAGAGCCAGCTGATGAAGCACATAGACTTCTGCAAAACCCTCACAGATCATATTTTTGGTGCTGCTTTTGCAGTAATCACAAATATTGTGGGGCTATATGAACAGAGGCACAAAGTCTGAATTATCTTCCATGTAATGATTTTCTGAGTAGTTCAAGGTTTTCATATAAAAGCTATCCTGAGTTGTTGTTCAAGACTGACAATGAGTACTTGCTAAATTTAGAAATGTGTTAATTTTTTTTTAACTTTAATATTGCATCAGTTGATTGCTCCTTACATTAGCAACACATGTCACAAGTTAAGCTTTCAAACACGAGCCTCATTGTGTACTGGCAACCACAGACTAAGCTCCTGTTCTGTTGGATGCTGTGCAAACACAGAATCAAAAAGTAACCATGTGGGATATTCTAGCTGGCAGCCAACACCTGAAAACAGAGGCTGGGGCATTAAAATAAACCCGGTACTTATTCGAAGAAGAGGACATGAAAAATAACAACAGATTATGTCATTGTTACCTAACCGACCACAATGTGGTGGATACTGTATGAAACAATGAACAAGACACAGTACCTGCCTCATGAGGTTACAATCCAAATGCAAGGGCACAGAACAAAACCAGATTCTCATGAAAAACTGAGGAAAATTACTTGTGTCCTGACATGGTTTTGTATGTTGGAAGAGACATGGAAAAAAGAAACGGGGTATTTGCAGAAAGGTATTTCAGCATTTTGGTAAGATCACAGTAAGAGACAGACACAAGCTGACAGGAAGATCTTGAGTAGAACAAAAGAGCAGTGGAAAGTCACAAGTGGCGAGAGCAAGATGCACACCCTCGCATTCACTGTGGAAGTCAACAGGAAGCCGGTGACTAAACTTGAAAAGTGGAAGAAACTGGAGCTTCTATACAGCAAGAATCTGCAAGAATGCATTGCAACAAGGCAAATAGCAAGGATGAGACAATCTTATCTGTGATCCTGGTGTTTCGAGGGGAAAATTGTAATGGAATATCGAAAATACTCCATGGAGTACATGGATGAGTAGAGCCACTCATCTTGGCTTGATACTAGTTTTTCAGATGAGAAAGTGGAGGTGAACTAAGCTGGCAGGGAGACAGTGCATGTGTGTCAATGGAGTTTGGAGTGTCTTTCAGAGAGGTCTGCAATGAAATTGTCAGAATGCAATACTTCTGCCAGACAGTTGGTGGACTTGTGCCTTCTTCTGCGTTTTTCTCTAAACTAAAGGTGAGTCCAAGCAATAAACTGTTTTGTTCTTCCATTTATCCACTCATAAAGTACAATACTTAGCCCAGATGAAGCCTGACAGATCTTCAGTCATAAAATAGCATCAGATGTCTGATGAAAGAACAAAATATAGTTTTACCTCAACAGCATTGACTTTTTGGTCCTTCTACTACATACACAGTTGAGTAGAAGAGATAGTTTTGCTTCTTATTCCTAGAGTATCTAAGGTAGCATGGAATTGCCTCTCTGAAGGTTTTCCATAAGAAAGTGCTAGTTTAGCTGCCCAGTTACTACGAAGAACATTGCATCTAGATCTCTAATTGTGCTATGCAATTATTGTTAAGACAACCTGGAGAGGTACTGTGAGGAGAAATGCAGGATTTTCATCTACAGGGCTGCCCACCTGACGCTTTTAATATGTTACATGGTGGCACATGCGACCACCATCTTGAATAAAAGCTTCATTTTAGAACTAGCTTATGTAGCCTCCTTGAGATAAATATCATCACAGGACAGAGCTGGACATGAGAAAATCAAAAGTAGCAGAAGAACATCCAAAGCAGGAGGAGCCTTAATAAAGAATATCCTTCAGCACAAGCATCTATATCTAGATGAGCACCTCCAGGGGAAGATCCTGCGTTGATGTGGTCCTGTTCACTGTTGGTCTAGGAAGAGGTGGAAGGAGAGAGAAAGGACAGAGGAGAAAAAGAGGTAGTAGTTAGCTCTTTCAACAGAGAGAATCCTTCTAAATCTGACATGAAAAAACACAGCATCTAGAATGCTGCAGGAAGGTAGATGAGCTGTGTGCAAGCTGGAGAATTCCCTCTATTGCACAAGCTATGCAAATGTAATTGTAGGCTAGAAAGTGCAGTGACTCATAGGTGAAGTGGATGTGAGAATATCTGGGTTAAAGAGAATTTGTACTGAGAAGACCATGTGCAAGACCTCAGAAGATCCCAGAGAAAGGGAAATGAAAGGAGTTAAAGAAAACTCATCACAAAGAGTCATCTTGTCACAGGCTCTTTCCTTGAAGCAGCAAGCGAGGAGCTCCTGGAGCTGTTTAGAGCCAGTGGCACTGCAGAACACTCAGACATCCAGATCAGGGAAAGATTTGGGGGTGGGGGTAAGGAGCAGAGAAAAGAACACAGATGAAGTCCAAACCTCAGAAAATGAGGGTTGTGAACAATTTGCTTTTTTTGGCAGGAGATGATATGGGTCATTGAACCAGAAATTGGAGGCACTAACGCATCTGATGAGGGCACAGGTTGGACCTAAAGCAGCACCCCCAGGTGATGAACTCCAGCTGTCATAACACCATGCAGAGGAGAGAGCAGCACTGCCTCGTGGTGTTCCACTTCCTGCGGTTCTCACTAATCAGACGACCCCAATGACGTATGCATCAAGATTCACAGCAATAAACCACAGGCTTTCCACCTTTTCTCAGCTGGACAGTCAAATGGCAAATGAGGGGTGAACAGATGGCAGCAGAGGTGATTCAAGGCCAAGCTAACTTCAGATTTCCATAGCTCTGCAGGGGAGGTTGACCAGGAGTGCAATGCACAGGAAAGTTAGAGACGAGGGCTCTGTAACCCCTGGCCCATTCCTGACAGCTCTGCATTCCATGACAATGGGTGAAAATGGTGCAAAGGGAGCTCGAAGGGAAAATGCCGCCCCCAAACCACCTCCCCGTTGACTTTCTGGACCACCTGCCATGGCTTTGACTCCCAGTGCCACCTCACATGTCTGAGGCACTTGCTCATCACCCTGCAGTTGTATGTTGGGCCCCTTCTGAGGTCGGGCTGCTTCATGGCTCCACTGAGGGCCCTGAGGTTCCTCAGAAGGAAAGGCACCACACGAGGCGTGGCACGTCACCGACAGCGTGCCCTGTGCCCGTTATCACACGGTGGTTCCCCAGAAGTTGAGCAGTGTTCTACTGAGGGGAAAAGGCTTTCCATGGGTCAGAGCAGTCGCTCCTCACCTTGGCTACTTTGGAAACATTCCCCTCAGACAGTGAAGACCATCCAACTTTTCCCGATTAAGAAATCCGCTTGAAATTAGCAACAAACCAAACCCACTCTTCTCAGGCAAGACATCTGTTGATAACCACGTCGAGTGCAGCAGCGTTAAAGAAAACCGGGACATGCACCATAGACGGCTGCAGCTAAGACTCAGTAGTAGCTGCTAAACCCAAGTTTCTCCTGAGCTAACAGGCTCTGCAATTTGCAAGCCCCTGAAAATTAACTGAGCAGCTTGGCATCTTGGCTTGCACATTGCAGAGCAGCAAAGTTTGGAACATGTAATTCTCTTTAGTTTCTCTATAGATCGGCTATCTGAAATTATTATGTATAAAGATTTCCCTCTACAGGTGGTTAGAGCTTGTAACAGCCTCCTACTTTCTTGCATCACTTTAATTAGTATTTTGTCTCATCATTTACTTTCTTATTATTTTGCCTACTCCCTCCCACCCCCCACTACAGGCTTGCAGTCTATTCCCAGTGGTAGCCAATTCTCTATGCAAGAAATGTCAACTCCCTTCCATCCTCCTTAAGCTTTAACGCTGCTGACTTGGACCATTATTGCAATTAAAATTTAATTTGCCAGCTTGTTACCCGAGTGAGTCAATGCTTTCCTTCTTCCCCCCTCCCCCCCTCCAAAAAAAAGTGACAAAGTGAAAGTTGCAGCCTCTGCAAAAAGTGTGTGTGTGTTGGGGGGGCAGGGGGTGTCTTAAATCCATAGCTCCCTGGCTGCAGTTGGAGCTCGCAAACTCGCATGCTTTCCAGCAGGAACATCAAATACACAGGACACACGACACAACAGCCTAGAGAACTCTTTGCAAGGAGGGGGGAATGCAATGTTGTCCAGTCTTTTCAAAGGCAGGCAGCAGAGCAAATCAGAAAAGTCTACTTCGTGTTAAAAGCATCTAGCAACTGAAATCAGAAAAACTTTGCAAAAACAAAAGCAAAACACCTGCACACGCACCCACATGCACACCCATACACACGCACACACAGAGAAACCTACCTTGCAAAATCTTCTTCACTTATTTTTGTATGCAAAGGATAAAAAAGAAAAAAAGAAAACCAAAACAATCCCCAAACAAAACAAAAATAAATTATTCCCTCCCTTCCAAAACCGCTTTCCCCTCTTCCCCACGCTTTAGCTGGATTTCTAGGGAATGTGGGGACGGGTGGGAAGAGCCGAGGGTGGAGGGGCTATATAAATAAACTAGAGCGTTTCGAGTTGTGTACCGCGAACGGCTGTGGGTTTCGCGTAATGTGTGCCTGCACTCTTCTAGGAGAAAGGCAAAAAAAAGAAAAAAAAAAAAAGAAAAAAAAAAAAGAGAAAAAAAAAAAAAAAAAAAGCGCGCCAGTTCGTGTTCAGAGGCTGACTTGGAGACAGGGAGAAGCAGCCCCCTCCCGTCGCCTCCCCCGCCCGCTGCCTGCCGCCCACGCACCGCCCCCGCACCGCCGAGCGCGGCCCCTCCGGAGCGATGCGCGGCCCCAGCCCCGCGCAGCCCCCGCCGCTATTTATAGCCCCGGCCGGGCCGGGCGGGCACACGCGTGTCCCTGCCTGCCTCCGTGGTGTGCACCGCCACGATACCGCTGCCTTGCACAGGTAGCGAGGGTGGGGGGTTTCACTGCACTGCGTCTTAT
>VZTO01013588.1:3576-56265 GCA_013400615.1 Syrrhaptes paradoxus | reverse complement strand
AGCCCCCCCCAACCAAGCAGGCAAAAATCAGATTGTATGGAAAATACCACCAATGGAATAAAAAGAGAAAGAAAGAAGGGGGGGGGGGGGAAGACAGAGACCAAATTAGATTGCAAACCCTAGACCAGCCTCTCTCCCTCTCTTTCCTTTCTCTCTCTCTCTCCCCTCCTTTCCCTTTTCTGATCTAAAAATATCCCCCCTGCTTGAACTGACTGCGGTATCTTTTGTGTTGCATCTTTCTGTTTTTAGCCTTTGCATGAGCCACTGAAGGGTGGCCTGCAAGAGATCAGAAGAACAAGATATTGATCTATCAATACCCTCTGGGATCGAGAATTAATTTTAAATGAAAGAGCTGCACCTTGATTTTTTGGCAGAGGGTGGGTGGGTAGGTGGGCAGATGACAGGGGTTATTTTAGGATACCGTACACATTCTATGAAGCCGCAGCTTCCACTTTCTCCCTCTAGATTAATTTTAAAAATATTCTTCCTTCCTCACCCCACCTCTCTCACGTGGACCTGTGGACAAGCACATGTCACCCCCATTCATACAAACAATGCAACAGAGCAGCGGTAATTTGCAGCAATGGTACATTCACAAACAGCAACCCAGTCCCTTTAATGTAGGTTGATTTCACAGAAAGGACACAGCAGCCTGGAGGAATTTGATCAGACTAGTGATTTAAATTTGCAAGCTGCTTATTGGGTTCCTTATTGTCTTCACCCTAACTTAACCAAACTGATTTAATCTCTCTTTCTTTAAAAAGGAGAAAAATTCCATTTACACTGTAGATGGGAGCACTAAATCTTAGAACCAGTGGTAAAGGAGAGTAAAAAGCATCAACGGTGATGGGCTTCCGAGGGCTTTGCATCAGAGCCTTAAGCAGGCACACACCCATGGCGAGATACAGCTCTAGCTACCCGTGACCTATGCTATGCAGAGCTGCACACACGTACCGTACAGCAGGTCTAATCCTGCCATGTTCACAATTCAGGGGAGTGTTTGAGGCTTTTTATTTTTCTTTTTCATCTGTGAAACTATTCAGGAACAGAGGCACTGTGCTAGACAGTAATAATTTGCAAGATCGGGCCATAAATAGGGCTCTCACCCTGCAAACATTTATTCACGTGCCAAGTGTTAAGACTGTGACTAATCTAATTTGAAATCAAGGGGATTACTCATAGTAGTAACATTAAACTCCTGCATGTTTGCAGGATCAGGGCCTAAATGATTAATCACCACTGCAGCTAGGCACTATTGGGTACACCATCTACTACTTACGATACTTCAGCACCATATACACTCAGATCCATCCTGGAGAGAGGGCGTTGCTCTGCTGTAGCCAGGAACGAGCATCATATTCTGCTTAATGAGTGTATGCAACACACCTCGCTATCCGTACACTGGGTCTGATTTTCGTGACGGTGACAAACCTCCCAGGGGCCCCAGCTAACACCGCGTGGGGCAAATTTGGAGTGATTTGAGCAAGAAGTTGTGGATGCGCAGCCTGCCTCAGATGGGCATCTCACGTGGCAATTTTTCTTCATGCAATGGCTACACACGTACGATGGCTGCCACTGGATCTGCAGCCTGCTGCTTACTCGGTGTGTGCAGAGGCTCCACCCTTAGCTCTGAGGGGAAAATCAGGTGGAAGAACGAAAGCACGGCCATTCTATGAATCGTTCATTCATGCATTCATTCATCTTTGTATTACTGTTGGTATTATGATTATTTTGCACAAGATGATTCGATCCTGTTCAGACCAGTCTGTTCTTCAGTATTCGCTTCTGCTGGTGCTCAGACTGTGACTGACCCTGGAGCTTGAGCCCCCACATCAGCTTGTGGCAAACTATTGAATCTGAGAAAGTGAGGTGCACATGGGCAGTAAAGACATGTGCTGAGGGAAGAAGGTTTCCAGGCAGCTTGCTGGTAAAATAACAAGGTGATTCCAGGTGACACGGGGTGTTGGCTGAATCCGATCCATACCTGTGCCCTGCACAGGTGACTTCTGCTCTCGGCAGCTTTCAGAATGGAGGGATGTACATGCTGCTTGTGTTTCACAAGGGTGCCTTTTGTGTAAAGCCCACTATCTCTGGGTTTAAAAACAACATTTGTGAGTTCTCTAAAACAAGCAGTCTAATGTTGTTTTAGAAACATAAGTAGCCAGGAAGAATCAGTAATGACTAACTGAGGTAAGATAGGAGACGGTTAAAAAAAACACAGGATTAGGTTACCTGGAGCAAGGAAGGTGAAGGCAGTCAAAGAAAAACAAGCAACTCAGTCATCTGCCTTGGTACGTCAGTGATGCAAAATCTCTTTAACACTGGAGTTTCTAAATTTTTTACATTTTGGGAGTGGTGAAGAGAGGAAAAGCTTTGGGGCATGTGAGCTGACTGAAGAGGAGCAAGGTGGGTTGGTTGGATGCAGAGAGAAGAGTCTGGAGGAGAGGCAAGGGCTCTGGAGAGGCAAAAGGGATTAGAAGGAGGGGATTAAAAGATTGCAGGAAACAAAGGCAAAGGAGCAGAGCTAGGTCTCTAGCCCAGAATTGTGGTGAGAGGCCCGGTGGAGAATGAAGGCCAGGTAGGCAGTGAAGAGAGAGAGTTAGAAACCCTTTCCCTTCCTGCAGTGTAAGCAGAACATGTTAGTCAGGGGGGAATCTGCATCCATCTCGCTGCTCTTCTGCTGGGCACCAAGCCCACCTCTGGCTGGAGCCGCTCGGAGCAGTGCAGACCATGTTTTCCTTCATGCAGCATTTTTGTTCGACCAAGAACAAACCTCTGAATTTCCAGGGCTGACAACCCCCTTCCCAATGCACCAGGAGCAGCCTGGAGCTGGACCTTGGCTCTTGTTCCCTGCCCTGCCACCCTATGCCTGCTGCCATCACGCCTCGCACCCTTGCCACGTTCTGACTTGCCCACAGGTCTCACAAATCACCTCTGAGTGTGGGGTAGGAGAAGGGTAAAGCTGAGGTGGACATGCAGGAGGAAGAGAGGGAGGAGAGCTGCCAACAGTGCATGTGTGGAGAGGAAGAGGAGGATGTCAGAAGACACAGATGTACAAAGTGTGGGTGTAACAGAGGGGATTTCATAGGGGCTGGAGCACCACAGGGCAGTAAAAAGAGCCAGAGGGAATACAGTGGATGAAAGCAATGAAGAAGAATGGAAGAAGCTGAGTAGTTGGGCTTTACAAACTTCACAACCAACATCCATACCTCACAGGTCTCCTACTTGTTGTACACGCTCTCTTTATGTTTGTCCTCTCCACCTTTTGAAGGGTGCTCCATGGCTCCTGGCGACTGCTTGGTCCTTCCCCAGCTCCCTCGCAGGGCTGCCTGCTGGTACCTGCAAACACAGGAGGAGAGAGGAGAGGGAAGTGATGCAGTGAACTAAATGCAATGTGGGCAGCTGGGGTCTGGACATAGTTGCTTTTTCGGGGGGGGGGGGGCTTTGACAACTGGAGAAGATTGAATATTCCAAAACTTTGCTTACAGGGAATTAACTTAATTTCCTTTCAGGAAGTAGCACACCAGCAGCCTCCCTCGCCTGCCACTGCAGATGCGCTGGAAATGGGCATGGAGGACTTCTGGACAAAGTCTAATGTCCCCCTTGCTGTGGCAGAACACAGGGGAAGGTCACGCACAGCAAAGAGGTGCAAGCTAGGCTTGGCCTATGTTCAAGTGCTGAGCCTACACACATCACACTAGAAGTTATCTTGACTTTTCCCTTTCTATACAGATTCCTTCTGCGAGATGGCCTTGCTCATGTCTCCCAATGACCAGGAGATCACACGGATGTACACCACCAGGCTGTGGACAATTCCTGCAGCAAGAGATTACTAGGGGCACACCAGCCAAACCTCTGTATTCAAACCAAATAATCTACACTCCGTCTCTCAACATAGACCTTGCACCGTATCATGGTATCAGCTTTTCCAAGCTGCTCCAGCAGATAATCAATACAGCTACAGTCAACACAGCTAATACACTCTGAATAGATGCAGATAAATGCTGGATTTCCAATTTGTTGTCTGTGATTCTAATAATAGCACACTCAAAGAGAGTGTCGCAGGTCTATTTATTAGGCTCCTCATTTTTTTTGCCATGCCATTCCCAGGAGCTAATGACAGCAGGACACAGTTAAGATTGAGTTGGGGAGGGATATTTCTTTCAGCCATTCATTGCTGACTTCTCAGACATTACAGTCCTGTGAATATTGGAGTTTTCTAGAAGAGCAGGGAGACACCACACTAACTGTGCAGCAACAAATGTTCCGAGCAGTAAACAATGGTGAAAGAAAGCAGTTCAGTGCACACAGTGCTTTATGGTCAAGCATAGGAGAGCATCCTGTACACAAAGAGACTACAGCCTAAATGAGGAACCATACAAAGAAGAACAATTAGAAAAGGGGAGGGAGGATGGACAAGGCAAGTTACCAAATTTAACTGTAGGGACGGGCACATCTTGCTATTTTCAGCTTTTTAATCAAATTGGCATCCGGTGTTCAAAGACTACTAGGAGTTACTGCAGAAGGTTCAGTCCTGGAAGAAGAACAAGGAGATTTTCAGTCTGGACAGGCTTTGTGGCACATGGGTTTAGGGGTGTTAGGAGTCATAGTGTACACAGGCATCGGAGCACACGACCAAGTGGCTGTGTCTAGCCCCAGGTCAAAGGGAGATGCCTTTTTTTCCTGTGGGAGAGACGGTTATCCTCGCAACTTGAAGTCCAAAGGGAAATCTCTGGTCTGCACACAGAGTACAAGGAGACCAAGGGATGAGGGATTTATCTGGAATTTGGAATTTATCTCAAATTTTGGAATTTAACAAAAGCAAAATAATGATCAGCTATGGCACTACCAAAGCCCTGGCAAACTGGTAACACAGTGGAAGGTGTTCGTCCTGCATCCTACTAACCAAAAATGTCCCAAGGGTGAATTGGACTTCCCAAAGCTTTGTCCATGTCACACACAAAATAGTGAACGGCATGGTGTTGCTGTCAGCATCATGAAATAGTCACACAGTTTCTGACAGGAGACTTCTGTGCAGCAGCCTTGGATATGATGTCCCAGGATTTAGGCTCGTCTTTTTTTCCTCCTGCTCTCCCTAACAATTTTATCATACATGCACATCACTGTTGCATCAGAGCGTTGTTGACGATAGAAAGCCCTTTGCAGGTTTATTTCTACCTCCACTGCATTGTAGCTCAAAGTCTCAGAGAGGCCATTTTGGGCAAACTCATTCAAGAGCTCAATCTGTTTTGTGCCACAGGTAAATCCAGCCTGCTTCCCCTCTTTTCTTTTTGTATGAAACCTCACAGCACCTGTGTCCTGCTTGTACCTGTGCAGGGGGAGTGAAGGAGACAGAGGGCAAGGTTACCTTCTGATCTGCGTGACAGGGGCTTTCTGCCTTTTATAAGTGAGATGAAGGGGTTTGAAGGCTGAATTGTTGAAGCTGAATAACAGTGGCTGGAGGCCTGGTTCTCCCCTGCATGGTTACTGGAGGAGGTGCTCCCTGTGACGCACTGGCTTGTCACTATGGAGCAATCCAGTATCTCCCCTCCACGAGCTGTGGGGACAGCACAGGTACATTTCCTTTGTGCCTAGCTTTTTATCATTCCCCCCCTGCTCTCAAAGAGAGGAAAGGGAGGCAGGAAATAATTCAGAGTGGGGTCAGACTTGCCCTCCGCAACCCTGCCCCGATTGCAGTGCAGTCTGTACAGACTGGTGGAAAAGCCCTTGGCTGCGTATGCTGGCTGGTCGCAGCCCACGATGGGTGGAGGTCTGACTGCATTGCCCTGGCGCTCGGAGGGGAAGGATTGCAGCAGGCAGGCACGGGCTTGCAGGGCAGGCAGAAGTGAACGTCACTCACACATACCTGATATCGCTTAAGATCATCCTGATCGGTCCTCTTTGCCAGATTTGTCCTTGGCTGAACTCCACTACAGTCACTGGAGTTACGGGCGGTGAGCTGCACGTTTTGATTCATATCCTGTGAAGTTATCAACTGACTCCCAGCACATCTGGCTCCATTTTGGATCGAGAAGATAGGACTCTAAAAAAGCCAATAAACCAACAATTTACTGGGAGATGCCCAGCCAGAAGAGCTTCTGCTCATCTCATATTTTATTTTATCCATTGCATTGGGAAATCCGTTTGAAAGCAAGGCTTTGCAGTGGTCATTAGCAGTTCCTGGTCCTTTAATTCATCAGAGCACTTGCAGGCACCTGGTAAGACCATAGTGGAGCTGGACTAAAGCATCCCCCCAGGGAGGAACAGGCTCCCTGTTCACTGCGTATTCTCCCTCTCTTCCTGTTACTCTGGTCACCCTTTGGCAAAATCCTCCAAACTCCGATACACTGCTGTAGGGCATGAGGAGGCAGCAGAAGCAGGGGAACTTAGTGTGGTGAGGACAGGTTCAGTCACACCAGGCTAGGAGATGGAGGTGGATGTTGAATTTGCTTAGAAATAAATACTCTGCGTGTAAATATTCCTCTCAGCCATTAGTCTTCTCTCCCGTCTTGCCTAACGGAGGAATTAAAAACGTCTGTCAGCAGAGCACATTTGCTGCAAAATCTTAAAAAAAAAAACAAAACAAAACAAACCAAAAAAGCATCCCCAGAGCCAGCTAAGGCTCGAGCCTGTGACTATCACTGACATCCTCCCGGCTTGGGTGGTGCTGCCATCATTATTTCAGTGGAGTTTGGGAGTAGAATTGGGCTCTCTGCCTCTCCCCCCTGCCACCAGACCTCCCTGCTGCAGCAGGAGAGAGCTGCAGAGAGGCCATAGGGACGTTGTAGGTCCTCCCCACTCCTCCCCGTCTCTCTCTTTCCCTGCCCACAAGCCCCACGGCCAAGCTGCCCCCGTCGCTCTCCGTGTGTTCTCCAGCAGCATTAACTTATGCACACCCCATTCACCGCTTCTTCGGCGCTTTTTGTCAATGAAGGCACATTTTATGAATTAGAAGAGCACATGCCCCCTTGTGGCTTCACTTCGCTCCCTGCTCCACGCCGCAAACCCACCCCCCCGCACCCCCGGAGAGAAAGGAGGGGGGGGGGGGCACTCCGTCAAACGAGAGGCTTCGCTGAAACCTGCCCATGGGTTAAAAATAGCCCAAGGCATCAGAAGAGATGGCTGGAGTATGTGAATGATGAGCTGAAATGACAGCATGCAAAGAAAAAAAAAAAGCAGTTGCTTGAGGAGTAAAGGGATATTTCTTTCTACTGGGTTTTGAGAAGGGTTTGGCTAATTGAACCGAATGGAAAAGCAAGGTGGCTGACACGTATGTGGAATGCAGTCCCCTGTTCATCCCTGGAGCAGGTACAGCATGGCAAATGGCTCCCGCCTACCCTACACAGCTCAGACACTGGCCAGAGAGCGGGAGCGTTCACAGGCGTTTCCCTCCTCGCCCCTTTCCAGCCCCTAAAGTGTGATTTTCTGGAGTTGGTTATGGTAGCAGTTTAATTATGAGAGCTGGTTTTTACCGAGAACCCAAATGAGCCCCATGGCCTAATCTACAGAGGGACTTCTGAGAGGACCTGGGTACAACCCTTTGATTTGGGGAACACAAGCCCAAAGCACACCCACCAGAGGAGAAGAGGCAAAGACCATGGGTGCAGAACCCGCCCATGGACCTCATTTACAATGAGGATCACATCCTGCAGTCGTTACTCACAGCAAAACCCAAGGAGACAGAAGCCAGACCACACCTCCCAAAGCCAGTGTGAGCTCTGGTGTCACAGCCTGGGGGATTGCTGTCTCTGGGGTTATGGCTGGGGTTAGGAACTGGGAATGCTGGGGCTCCGATCCCAGCCATCACATCACTCCTTTCCTAGGCGAGTCTCTGTAAAATGAGTAGTTAGTTCTCCACCTCCTGGGGGCTATGTGGCTGAATTATTGATGGTAGAAGGTGAAAAGCAATAAACAAGAAATCAGCCAAATTGCTAGCGTGAAGGAAGAACAGGTATTAATACAATTACGAAAACGAAAATCTTTGTTCCTGCAAATGTGGGAAGGAGTGCAGTCTCATGGTTACCAGAGACAAGGAGAGGCAGGACTCCCCAGGCTGCAACACCGGTGTGTGCATGGCAGCTCAGATTAGTTTGGTCTGCACTTGCAGCTGCACCTTCTTTGGTCAGGGATTTCCTCATTACTTTTGGGGGAGCATCTACCACTGTGGGGCCCACAGGCAATATTATGAAGAGCGAGGATGGTAGACATAAAGTACACACACACACCTGTGCATGTGTGTATTTGTGATCCCTTCCTGCGTAACTATCTGTCTACAGCATTAAAAGCATTTTGGGGTGGGCACCTTACCTCTACGTCTGTACACACAGGAACCTGGATCATGATTAGGGCCTCTGAGAATGGGCATAATAAGAGTTTAAAGATACATGAAGTAGTGGGTGTTGTGAGTGACCTTTGTTTCTTCTGCCTTAGACAGCAAGCCTTGTTTTTCAGGAAGCCTTACACAGTCATATATAGCTTGTGGGACTTTTTAATTCATGTGGCTGTCAGTTTAAAATACTCGGGTGGAATGTTTAACTTGAATGCCTTCCACCTTCTCCTCTCACTCTTTGCATGAACCGGCACAGGTTTCTTCTGAGTGAGCAGAGTGTCTCTAATAAAAACTATGGCAGCTAAATCTGGGATTGCTGCATATTCTCCTTCACAGGTCTTGGTTCAAAATATTCAGTCTTGCAGAGAGAGCCCCTTCACACATGGGGAGCTGTAGAGCAACGAGTAAACGAGATCATCTCTCTTTCCTCCCCAGGAATGCAGAAGAAGAAAGCAGCTTGCCAAGATGTCTTTCTTGGGGCCAGGGACCAGCTCTCCTGGCTTCTAAAAAGAGAAGGGGAGTCAGCACTTGGAGAAAAAAATCGTAACTGTCAACTGTTCTCAGGAGAAAATTACCAGAACTGCAACCCACATCTCCTTGCTGCTTTCCAAAGGTACGACAGACAAGATGCTATCCAAGAGAAGGCAAAGATGCTTTTGCCCTGCTGGATTTGGAGCTCTGGTTAGAGATGTCTGGAGGGTTACTCCAGTTAGCAAAAGCATCCTAAGGATCCAATAGAGCCCAAAATATCTTTGGTGCTTCATGCTACAGAGAGATCAACTCTGCTAAGTCCCTTATCTCATGCCCACTAAATTAAGGAGGAAATTATTACAAAGATGCCTCTGCTGAGATACAATTTTTCCCAGATGTTGCTGGTACCTGTCTGTGCCTCGTTTGCCAGCAGCAATGGAGGTGTAGGAGAGAGGTCGAGGGATTTTCCCCTCTGTTGCTCGGAGTGCAATAACCTGCCCCTTTGAAGGACAGAGCGTAGTTTCACCTGGACTTCCTACTGTCCAGACCTAGGCCCCCATCACACCGACTTGCTGCAACAGGAGCTGGGGTGGGGGGCCTCAAGGTTAACCCTAAAGGGTCGGGGAAACCCCTGTCAGCACTGGTGGTTTGCTGGGGAGAGGTCTGGCCTTGCTGCTGCATCTCCAAGCCCAGTTCAAAGGGTCTCTCATTCTTGCTCACCGTCTTTCTCTGGTGTGGACATCATACACCAGGGACCCGGACCCCTCGCTGTGCCCTTCGCCCAGGACAGCCGAGATGAGAGTCTTTCCCCACGCGTGCTGGGGAAAAGGTGCTCTTGAAGATGAACTCTGCTCTCCTCTGCCCGTGTCCCTGGCACACCTGGTAGTGCCCCAAGGAATGATGCTGTCCAGGTCTTTGCGTTGATGCAGCTTTAAACAGGGAGTGGGAAGAAGCCGGCTGGTGACAGGCTGCAGAGCTCTTCGTAGTGACATTATTTCTGCAAGACAGAAATTATGAATCCAGGTGGGTCATTCATTTTGTTGCTGGTGTTAGAAAAGTGGATGGTAAGAATGCGCTGCATAAAACAAGGAAAATGCACAAGTACAGAGGATAAAACTCTGCCACCCATTGCCCTGGTGTAAACCCCAGTGGGGTCGGAGCAGTCATTGCCACAGCTACACCAGCCCGCCCACAGCTCAGGCTGCATTTTGGATTTTTCCTTCCCTCCTTTTCAGCTCCTTGTCACAGTGGGGATGTGACCATTGGAGCTAGGCAGGACAGGCAGCCTGATGTGGCTTGGGAATGGAGGCAGATAGGGGCACCAAGCGCCGGGGCTTGCAGTGGGGAGGTGGGCTGCAGCGAGGTGGGGCTGCGGCAGGGAGAATTTCCTACCCTGCTGCTGGATAACATTTACCTCGGGGATCTCTGGGGCTTGGAATGAGGTTGTTTGGACATTATTCACCCCCCAGCATGTAGGGCTTATGTGCCTGTGTTTAAATATAGACTTAAGCTCGCCAAGTCCCCAGTTTGAGGGAGGAGGACAGAGGCTCTGGCTCGCTCTGGTGCCGCAGGGATGCAGAGGGGAGCGTGCCGCTGATGTAACCCCGTGTCCCAGGGAAGGGTGGGACGTGTGTTGGCAGCGTGCTGGTTTTGTGTGCGGGGCTCACGTGGAACTGCTCCTGCAAGGTGGTGGTGTGTGAGTGTGTGGGGGCGTGAGGAGGAGGCAGGGGGGCTGCCGGCAAGGCCTCCCCCCAGCCACCTGGGGTTCCGGCAGCCTGGAGGGAACACGGAGCAGGGGTATGGCTAAGCTGTGCTGAATCCCCTTTAAAAATCTGCATTTTGGTGTCTTACTGGGTTTTATTTCTCTCTCCTGTTCCTCTCTCGCCCTGGAGTTCTGTAGTAGCCCTGAATTAGCATGTCACGTGTATGGCATGTGGAAATGAATCAGGGGCATGTGAGGAGGAGGAGGACGCTTGTGTCTGTGTTTGCATCCAAGGATCTCCTCTCACTCGGTGTTTGCGTAGGTGTCTAGCTCCCTTCTCCCCCCTCCCATCCCTGCCTGCCTCTCTCTCCCTGCCTCCCTCTCACCCTCCATCTGGCCAGCCCAGCTCTCCCTGCCAGCTCAAGCAATACCTCCAGCAGAAACTGCAGCTTTTTCCCTGCACCCCATTAGGAAAAGAGGGGGGCTCTCTGGGCACATAGGCAGGGGGAGAGAATGCACACGCGCTGCCAAATGTGGGCTCCCTTTCCCACCTCCCCCTGCCTTCACTGGGTTTTTGCTCCTTAGTCAGCACCTCCAGCCCTGCAGACTGCACTAAAGGCAACCTTATTAATGCTAACAGCAACAAAAGCCAGCCGCCAGCGAGCCCCACAGCCTGCCTCTGCTATCGGGGAGGTGGCCCTCACCCTCTTTTAGAGACCTGCCACCAGCCCGTGTCTGCACACAAAGCCAGGCAGGAATCCAACCCACCCACAGGCAGGGAGGGGAAACGTCCCCGGTGGAGCCAGGCAGGACCCCTGGGGAGGGGGGCCAGGCGTGGTGGGGGAGCAAAGGCTCAGCTCAGCGAGAGCTGAGTGTGGCTGGGGAGGAGGCGCCGAGACCCTCTCAGGGGGTTTCTCACACATGCCGTGGGTCTGCCTCTCTGCTCCAGGCAAGGTCAGAGCCCGGCACCCCAAAAGAGGGATGGTGCTGGAAAAGATGGGGGAGGGGAGCACAACCCACACCCGGTTCCCTGCGGCAACCATCTGCACAAGCCCAGAGTCCCCCAGTTCCAGTTGTGGCTCTCACTGGACCAGTCCCCCCCTCCCCATGGGACAAACTCCAGTATTGCTCTTTTTTAAAGTCTCCCTCCGTCCCGGGTGAGCTGGGATGGTTCTGCATCCCCCAAATCCACCTCCCAAGAGGCAGGTCTCACTCCGACCCGCTCCCAAGCACTCCCAGCTCCCAGGCAAGGGTTGCCCCAAGACGGTTTCATTCCAAGCTCCCATCTTAACCAGGGAATAGCCACCTCCTGTCTCCCTCCTCAAATCTCTCCCACAAACAATTTTTGATACTTTCAGCTTCCATCCCCTGCCAAGCGTCTGAGATGGCTCCCCTTGGCCGCCTGCCCTCTGCACCTCCTCTGCTCCGCTCCCTGCCCCTTCTTGCCTTCCAGGCTTCCCCCTGCCCTCCTCTCCTTGCCCGGGGACCCTGTGCCTGCCCTGTCCCGACCCCCCGGGGGTGGCTGCTGCTGCTGCTGCTGCTTCTGCTGCTGCTGGCAAGGTGCAGCCTAGTGTGGCGAGAGGCTATAAATAGCTCCGTAAGCTCCGCTCTCATTGACACCATTTGGACAGAGGATGGAAAAATAAACAAAGGAAACTCCGTTTGAGCTGGGCTGTAAGCAGCAGCCGCATTCCTCATTCTAAATAATAACAGATTTTCCACCAAGGTGTGTGGGTAATATACAGATTGGCATGGGGGGAAGGGGGGAGGAAGAGAGAGAGCAGGAATCAAAACAAATTATACACACCCAGTGCATGTCAATATTTTGGTCCCTCTCATTCTGCCCTGTAGTAGTTAAGCACACACAGATTGCCTATATTTAGAAAAGGGTATATTTTTAAATACTCTGAGATGGAGATTGTTTCCATTAATAATGGTGGAGCACATTGGAGGAGGCAGATCTGGTGAGGAACTGTCGAATGTTGCTTTAGTGACATATAGAGGCCTGAGAGATAAAGGACAGAGCAGGAGCAGAACAAATATTTTGAAATCAAGCAGTGATTACCCTGAAGTTTGCAGTTGTGTTGCTATTTTTACACAGGGGGCTGTTTGCGCTGGGAGATTATTCACAGTTCCCTGGTGCAGAGACCAGGCAGTGGCAGAAGAATTATATTATCAATGGGTTATTTTATTTTGTGGTTTCCTTTTTTTTAATTGAGGACAGAACATACACTGCAGCAGAAAGCTTTAGCTCAGAATGGCTGAAAGCAGGGATGGACACACAAAAAGTAGTGTTTATTGCCCTATTCCGGGTTTCTAACTCAGCCTGGTTTAGGAAGGGCTGTGTCTGCATTTTAACAAAATCCCTTTTTTTTTTTTTCTCTCCATCCTGTCCTTTCTAAAATAACCTCTCCCAATCTCAGTATTCCTACAGGGATTCTAATAGTGAATTTTCATTTACATTATGGGAGGAGGTAAACAATCAAATAAGTTCTGCACTGTGAGGTGCAAGGAGCTATACATGCCCAGCATTAAGAGACTGCCCAGGAAACTTAATATGTGAAAAGAGGAGAAAGAGAAGAAAAATAAAATAATAAAGGCAAAAGGAAAAAAAAACTAAACCCTGTGCTTACTTTGTAGCTGGGTAATGAACGTTGGGTGACTCACCTAAGGCTATAGAGGGAGTCTGTGGCATTGCTGGGATCCAAAACCAGCTTTTCCCACTTTGCACAACACCCTTCATGGGATCAAGAAGATAACTTCAATTTATTTTTTTTTCTCATAGATGTTTCTGCCTAGATATTTCACAGGCAAGATGGTTTACAGAAGCAGAAATTCCCACAGTTTTCCTATTACTGTCTTGCAGAGGGACACGTACCAGCTGGAGCAACCCTCCTCAGCCAAGGCCCAGGACGCTGGGAGGGACATCCAAAGTAGCTGCCATGGCCACCTCCAAGTTAGTCACTTGCCAGGGGCTCCCAGGGCTCAGGGTGGCAGATACCTGCTGTCATGCCAGTACTGCCTGGCCCTGGTGCTGACGAGGCTGCCCAGTGGGGTGTCACCCCTCCTTGCCCCGCCGAGCTGCGTTGGCCCTAGCCAAAAGGTCTCTTGCCTCTGGGGAGGTGAGGGCAGAGAAGGCTCTAGCCTCACTGCTCAGACACCTGGTGTGGTGGGCTTTGGCTCCTTCCCTGGAGGAGTGTCCCAGTGGGATTGGGGAAATCCACTCCTGGGGGGACCACAACCTGTGCCCCATCCCCACCTCCCAGTCCGGCCCCCGGCCACACCAGGCAGGGATGGTCTTCTTCCTCTGTGGCCTCCTAGGAGGGAGGCAGCCTTTGGCAGCTGTGACAGCCACTTAATTATCAGATCTGCACCCCCACAGCCTGGCAAAACCCATCCAGGCACCAAGTCTTCCTCACACGCACTTGTGCAAAGACTAGACATGGCCTGACGTGTAGGGAAGCGCTGGGAGCAGATGCTCCTCAGGCTTTCTCTTGCTTCTGCCATGGTCTGACCCAGGGAGGTTGTGCTGCCTTACCCAGTGGGATAGAGCAGGAGTTGCTGGGGAAGCCACAGGGTGAGATTAGTCAATGTCTTGTCAATACTTCTGGACTCCGGGTAAGTGAAAGCTGGGTGACAGAAGATGCTGAAAATTTTGGAGGTCCCAGGTAGAGGCTTTCTTAACCTGCCCTGCACCACACACATGCTATGCCACCGGGAAAGGACAAAGCCCTTCCCCTTCCTCAACTGGTCTTCACTAGCATCAGGGTGATCCTGAAGCTGTCAGTTCCCTCATGAGGACCCCGGTGTTTTTTTGGTTTTGTTATTTTTCATCTTGGAGTGCTCAGCCCACATATTTGAGCTTTTCCCTCACAACTTTCTTACAAACAGAGACAGTGAGAGGCAACAGAAAGGAGCTGCCTCCTTTCCCCGGAGGGAGAGGGGTGGATAGAGCTGGGCTGTCCCAGGCTTTCCTCTCCGAGGGAAACTGCTGCTTCACCTGGGGCTGGAGATGGGGGTGAGTTAGAGCCCCTCAGGGACTGGAGCCACCACACAGGAGCTGGATGGATTTCACCGTTTCCCACAACACGGCTGCAACGTCAGCATGCCGGTAAAGAATGGTGTAGAGAAGATCAGCTATTTCTGGAAAAATAATCTTGCCCTTGTAAACTCTGTCTAAGTCTGCTCCTTGGCAGCAGAGGGTGGGATGAGATGGACCCTGGTCTCAGTGATGGCAGGGTACCAGTTTTTGCATTTGTGATATATCTGTATCTGCACAGTCAGAGGTTTGGAAGTACACTAATCTACTACCAGCTCTCTTCCCAAACCAAAAAAGGCTCTTGCCTCCTCTTTACATTTTGGTCGTAATGGCTCATCAAGCTAATGGTGGTGGAAACTGCTCTACAAGGGTTGTCACAGAGCAGCAGAGCTGGAGGGCACCTGTATTGCTTATCCAATCTATCCTGCTAGCTGGAGCTGAGTCAACCATAACCAACGTCATTCCCAACAGATGTCAGTTCAGCCTTTCTAAAGGCTTCACCAATATCCATTACGCCACCATCTCCATTTCACAGAGGACCTCTCTGCGCTGCAGAAAGCAAAAGTGCAATGATTCAGCATTGGCCACGCTCATGTCCCCAGATGGGGAACCTGGATGGGCCTGGCCAAGGTCTGTGATCACACCATGTGAAAGAGGTTTCACGGCCATGCATTGGACTGTTAATCCTGGCAGGCAGCAACTGGCTTTCCCGTTAGCCCAGAAACATGAAGGCAAGTGTAGGTTGAATCCGCACTGTAGAGCTGTCAAGAGTTGTGGGCAATGTAACTACGAGAGGAAGAGACCTGGGCATGACTTCTTTTGAAAACTCTCTTGGGGTCATGAAAACAAAATAGGGGTGTAAAGGCAATGAAGAGAAATACAGTTACAGAAGACAGGACCGAGGAAGACTTGCAATAGGAGGCTGGGGTGTAGGATGACTCTTACCCGAGCACCAGGACTAAGAATTCTATTGGCCTTGATGACAATAAGCCTCAAGCTGGCAATACAGGCTGCTGTTATGCTCTGATCTATCTACAGGGACAGTGGCACCATGCCAGCTGGGTGTTTTATTCATACTTTGCTACTCTTATAAAGATAGGTTCAAGTGACTCATATGTCACTAGCCACACACCATACATTTAAACTCATTGTCATGGATTTGATTTCTGGGGATTAGGTTGTCTTTGTTTTCTTTCTCTTTTTTTTATTTTTCCATATTAATTCCTTTCCCCCACTCTCCTCAATTTAATTATGGCTGTGTCATCTGGAGATCTGTAAGGCTCTAGCATGAGGTCTCTGGCTATCAAGTTTCCATGTTCACAATTAGCAAATGGACACAACAAGAAGAGCCGCCCTGGAAGAGAGGGGTTTTATCTTAAGATCCTTAAGAGGATCTGTGATGCCGTGGTCTCATCACTAACAGGAGGGCCATGGATGAGGAAGGTTTTAGGTTTCAAGCCCAAGTTTTGTTGCACCTAAACCAATATGAAAAACAAGTCTTCACTGGATTTTCTAGAGCTAGATAAATGTCAAGCAATTAGGAGCTCTAAAGGGACTTTAAGCCTTCCTCTGTAGTGCTCAGGAAACATTGAACCACACTGATGTCTGCTTGATCATAGCTAAAAAGTTCTAATTTCTGGTCAAATGCCACTGAACAGTGGCTTTTGTGTAACACAACCCTGAAGCTGTTGGGGTTTTTGCATTCTGATTGTTAACTGCTGCTTTCTCCCCTTTTTCTCCCTCATCTCATGACACAATACCCTCAGAGACTTCTCTTTTAAACTTTGCACTTGCTCCTAGATAGATCCTTGCGGAGACCAAGGGCCTTAGGCACAGTCCAGAGGAAGACAAGAGGCTCAGAAAAGTCCAGGACACCAGCTTTGGTACTTGCCCCAACACTTCTACACAGTGCTGATGTGTGACGAACACAAGTGCATTAAACACAAGGCAAACCAAACAGCAAGATCAGCCAGAAGGGTGCTGGAATGCTTTTGAATTCACTGTCGGTCCAGCGTCCTTTTCATACCACGTAACACCCGAATGTCTCACGCCACATTCCTGCAAGGTTAACTGGGCATCTTCAACCTAGGGTTACCTTAGCTTAGCATGAACTCAAAGTATAGATTCAGAATGGTACCATCGCAGAAGTAAGAAAAGCAGAGGTGGTGTTTTGGGAAAAGATTTAAATTAAGTGATTGGATATAGCTCATGAGCATTTTCCATTTCTAGAACAAATGTGCAGACATGAGGAATTCCCTGCCATAACTCCCTTCTCCCCAGGAAGCCATTTCCCCCCTTTCTTTTGAGGGAGAAATTTCAATTTCTTTTTTTTTTTTTTTTTTTTTTTGCAATTTTTGTTAAGTGCAGTAGAGTGAAAACTAGTAACTATTTTACACTTGGCTTTCTCAAGGCAAACATCATACCTGTTACGACCCACCTGTCTCTAAGGAACTGCCCTCTGTCACGGGAGTTTTTCCCTGCCATCTCAGATGCTGTGGAGCCTCTTGCTCAGGTCCTGTGCTGTACCATGGTAACTGGTTATCAGGGAAAGAGAGAGGCGATGTCTACACACCTCCCACACAGACACCAGTCAGGCACCCCAAGACGCTAGTCAGGTCCAGTCAGACCTGAAAGTAAAAAAAAAGAGAACTCAAAATTTGCTGATTATGGTGAGAAGGACAAGTTCATTTAGGCAGTGCTATGCCTTAATTGTCATGGCAATGGAAAAATTATTCTACACTACTCTAAATTTTTCTTGCTGCAGCCACAGCTGAGACCTACTAGGGGCTGTATCCCTGCACAGGTGGTCCTGCAGTGAGAATTGCCCACAGGTGCAGGGAAAAAAGGGAATAGGAATACATGCGAAAAACATATGACCTTCTCACTGTGCTTAAACATGGGACAGATGTAGTGACAGTACCTGAAACAAGTAATTTCTGTGTAATTCCCTCCTCAGGCATGATGCTTCATTATAGAAATGAAGAATAACGCAGACAGCCAAAAGCATGAATCTCCTAGTCCAGCTTTCTAAACGGCAGTCTCCTAGAAAGGCAGGTGAGACTCTGGAGGCTCCCAGGTTCCACATCCCTCCACCCCGACGTGGTACCAAAGGTGGTGAGAAGACGGAGGATACTGTCACACATTTGCTACTGCAGTGGTCTGGCACTGCAGGGTTGGGAAAAGAAGGAAACCTGACTTGAAGGTTAAAGTCAAAACTGAGAATCCCACCTCCTAATTTCTGTTCCAGGTACTGCCTGTAAGATGACTTTACACAAATCCCCTCTGTGGCTCACTGCCCCTTTCCATAGAAGGGGGTTAATAACACCAGCTATCATCTAGATGGGGGTAGCCGTGGCTGAATGAAGCAGTGGCTGCAAGGGGCTCTAAGGACCCTCACTTAAGAGGTGAGGGTAGCAAAATATTCACTGGTTGGTAGCAGACGTGCAATAGCCTCCCTTCTGCGTAGTTACTACAGGAAAGCAAAGGGGGAGATGACTCCAAGAGCTTTTTGTTTTGCTTTAGACTTCTGCTGCCTGTTCCTTGTGTCTGCTTCACAAGGGGAATTTCTTTGGAACTGTCATCTAGGCAGAAAAATCCTGGACCATGGTTGTGGGTTTTTTTTTGGGTAGAGGCAACTGCAGATAGGCACTAAGCCTGTACCTTTTAATCCCCCTGTCTGGCTAGATTAAATACATTTATAGCACATAAAATGTGCTGCAAAGTAGAAACTAGAAGGCTGGCTTTGTTGGGCAGGAGAGAGTTAATCCCTATGGGGTGCTCATGTACGTCAGAGCAGGTTCCTGTCTGTGCAGTGCTCAGCTAGGATTGAGAGCTTTTGTTCCTTGTTGCTTTTCATGATTTCTTTGCATTTAATAGTGTTTGGATTTTTTTAAAAACACATTTTAAATAGCTTTTCAAGCTGGCAAATGGGGGGCAGACTGAGAACCCTGTATACTGCAGTCCCCTTGTGTCTCCTCAGATATTAAAGAACATCATAGAGACACGGGCAGGACAAGTCCCCACCATGGCCATGGCTTGTGTACTTCAGCCACACCCTGCAGGGACAAAATCCCAATTCATCTCCCATCACCTTCCAGAGGGCTAAGCAGGGGCAATCAACAAATTGGGGACCTGAGGTGGTGACGCTTGCACCATCTCTGCCCCTCTGGGTCTCCAGACAGGCAGCTGTTCCCTGTCTCAGCAGGACTAGTGACCAACAGACGAGAAGCCCTGATGCTTCATTCCCAGCTCCCGAGCCAAGCCCAAGCCCTGAGCGTGACTCTCCTGTTGCTTTTTGACTGAATTTAAATCAGTCTGGAATAAAGTGGTGTCATTGTTCTCCCAATATGAATCCAACCCAAAAAGGTTTGGAGCTGACGGAGCCTGAGGTGTTTTCTGGTCTGAATTACAGACATTTCGGGACAGATGCGATGCCGGGTAATACTTGTGAGAGGTGACTCCGGAGCGCTGGGGAGGCAGGCTGGCGTGAGCAGCTGGGGAGCACGCAGAGGTGAGGGACTGAGCTGGTGCAGGAGCTGAGGAGGATCAACTCGAAAGAAAAGATCGTGAAATTCGTGAAATATATATATATAAATATAGATCAGCCCAGCTGTGACTAAGGTTTTGGGCCAAAATAACAACCCACAGTTGAAAAGCGAGGGAATTGCACAGCGCACAGCCCGAAGGGCGCATCGGCAGGAGGCTGCACAAAGCAGCATTTCGGGAGGGGGGACTGGGGTGAGAAATCCCCCCCGGGAGCAGCCCTTCCCCTTGCAGCACCCGGAGCTGGAGCGGGCAAACCCCTCAGACACACCGTGCTGGCCACCGCCTGCCTGGGAGGGGACCCCGCGAACACCGCCCCCGCCTTCATCCCCCGCACTTCCCGGCGGTGTGGGCGCGGGGGCAGGGCCCCCTCAGCCGGGGGGACGGGGGGCAGGTGGGGGCGAGGCGGGAGGTTTCCCCGCAGCCAGAGCTGCCACCAGAGCCGCGGAAGGGGGGTTCCAGCCAGGGGCTGCCGGACNCCCCTCCTCCGAGGTGGGGGGGGTGCTGCTGGGTTTTGCTCCCACGGGAACCCCCCGAACGCAGCTCACCCCGACACGCAGCTGCGCCGGGACGGGGGCGAGGTGAAGGTGGGCACCCCACGGGTGGGACCAGGGACAGCCCCCCCGGGCCTGGCGCCTCTCCCCGTCTCTCGGCTCCATTTTGGGCCAAGGGTGGGGGGGGCAGCCGGCGGGGCGCAGCGCTGAGCGGCCGTCGTGACCCGGCCTGTCACCGACCCTGTTGGGACCCACGAGTCAGGTTTTGGGGGATCACCCCTGGGATGCGGAGCGGGGGGCTGAGCAGGACAGAGGGACATACCGAGGGGCGCAGCGCGGCGGGATACACCCCGCTCCCTCAGCCCGGGCAGCGAGCCCCAGGGCGCGCGTGAGGGGCTGGGAGCGAGGCCCCGCCCACCCCGGCCGGCCCCGCCCACTCCGCCCGGCCCTGCGCTGCCGCCTCCAGGCGGGCTCCTGCTGCCCCCTGCCGGCCGCGCGGGGGAAGGCGCCGGGGCTGCGGCAGGAGCCGCTTGTCCCCCTCCCCCGGGCGGGGGCTGATCGGGACATCGGCGGTGTGACCCCCCCTCACCCCAGCGTGACAGGGTCCTGGGCGGGGTAGGAGGGCACTGGGGGTACTGAGGAGTCCTCGGGGCGTTGCTGCGTTGCTCCAAGGGCAAATCTCATAGAATCACAGGAGGGTTCGGGTGGGAAGGGACCTTAGAGACCACCTAGTCCCACCCCCTGCCATGGGCAGGGACACCTCCCACTAGTCCAGGTTGCCTAAAGCCTCATCCAGCCTGGCCTTGAACCCCTCCAGGGATGGGGCATCCACAGCTTCTCCGGGCAACCTGGGCCACTGCCTCACCACCCGCACAGGGGAACATTTTCTCCCAATATCTCATCTCCCCTCCCCTCTTTCAGCTTAAACCTGTTCCCACCCGTTCCTGTCCCTGCACCCCCTGAGCCAGAGCCCCCCCATCATCTACTGACACCCCCAAATCTTTCTCCTCAGAGCTGCATGTCCCACTGGCACAGCCTGGCCAGGAAGGAAATAGAGGGGAAAAGGAGAGCTGCTGTGAATCAGCACCCTGGGACCCCCCGTTTGGGCAGGGAAGGGATGCTGTGGGCATCCCAGAGGCTCCAGCACTGGGGGTGCAGGCACAAAACTGCGCTCCTGGGGAGGCACAGGGCCAAAGCCAGCACACAGTGTGAAAACTAGGAGCTGAGGAACAGAAACCGATGGAGACCAAGACTGTGGTGGCAGAAGAGGAGCAGAGGGTGGAAAGGCGGCTCAGGAAAAGTGATGTTCCTAGAGGGGCACAAAGCTGCGAGGCCCTGGCATCACACGGATTCCCCAGGGATGATACTGGGACAGTCTGTGGGATAGGACAGGTATACTGGGGTGGGACAGGGGTACTGGGGTAGGATAATTCTTACCTGCTCCTAGTAGGACGGATCATCGATGCAAGCCTAAATACGTCTGGAAAGGAGGCAATAATGATTTTATCCTTGGGCACTTCTCACCTGTGCTTCAGCTGCCCACTCAGTAACTTTGAGATACGGGGAATAAGGCAGTACCAGTCCTGGGGTGGGTTGGTACCAGTAATGGCTCTTTTCCTGGCATGGAGAAAGGCAAAAACACCCTCAGAGTGAGGGTGCCAGGGGGATCGCCCCAGAAAGCCCTGCTCACACAAGTGCCTACTCCTCAGGCCCTTTGGAGCTGGGCTGGGGGTGCTGCGAACAGGAGCAGCCAGCCAGGCTGGCTCTTAGCCCCCAGGTGCTCTTCCCTCTTCTTCCTCCCACTCCTCCCACCTCCTTCCAGCTGCTGGTGCTGCTCTTTCCTCCCACACAGCAGCTCTCAAAGGCTGGAGCAGACAGTAAGGAACAGGGAGAAGAAGCACGTAGAGGTCGACAGTTGCCACTGGCAGGTTTCTTTCCAGACTCCCTGTGGAGGGTTGGCCCTTGGCTGGGGGCCAAACCACACACACCCGCTCACACAGTCCCTGCCCCCACCCAATCACAGGGGAGAGCATTAAAGAGGTAAATGGGAAAGAGGACTCGTGGGTTGAGATAAAGACAATTTAATAACTAAACTACAATAATATTGGAAATAATACTATATACAAATATGCAATGTGATACACAGTAATTCNTCTTGACCTAAAAGCAAATCCCAAGCTAGTAGCCGGACTGTCTCTCCCCCTCCCTGCTCTGTCTGTGGAGAGGAGAGAGGCTGAATGTATTTTGTCCTTGAGAGTATCCTAGCAATAACTATAAACATTCTTTTCCTATCAGTTTTCTCCTGAGCAGGAATCCAAAACATAGCTTCTTGCTAACTATTTATGAAGAGAAGGAAGAAAGGAAAAAAAAAATTAACTCTCCTCTGCTTAACCCACAACACCCCCTCTTCCTTCGGCTCCCCCGTCTTCCTCCGTTTGCTCGGAGCTGGCAGGTGGCAGGGCTGTGCAATGGGGACAAAGTGGGGTGCAGAGAAATGGGGGTGGCTTGGGAGCTAAAGCTGGTCATCGCAGCCCTGAGAAGAAGCCACTTTGCTGTGAGTAAGGGAGGATCCAAGGAGGATTTAAAAAAAAAAAAAAAGGAGTGAAGCTCATTGCCAGCCCCCCCAACCCCACGCCGGGCCAGCCAGCACCAAAGAGATCGGGTAGACCTGGGGAGCAGCGTGCAAGCAAGGGTGGGAGAGGGTGATCAAGGGCTGCTGGTGGCACTTCGAAGGGAAAGAGTCACAGGGGTTAATTCATTTCCATTTTACCCACTGTGCCCTTGTTGTTCATTCTACTAAATATCAAAATTTTACCCAATATTATGAATTCATCCACGCGTCTCGTTCCCCTCTCGAACTTCCTAGTGCCACGCTGACAGTATGAGGAAGTTCTTGTTCTTCTTTCCCACTAACTTGAAGGGCTGCATGTTGAACAGACAAATCACAGTAACCTGAGATGCTAGGACATGCTATCCAGACTGAAAGAGCTACAACTGCCACTCAGTCACTCAAAAAAAAAAAAGGCAAAAAAAAGCAGCTGAGGACTATGCTAATAAATAAAAAGATGGAAAGAAAATAAAAGCCCTGTCCCTGGATTCACACAGCTAACGGCCAGGCTCTACTCCTCCACCTACCCCTGAGGAAGGCTGAAACTAGTCAGCACAGGAGGGGTTTGTCCTGGCTTCTCTTCTGAAGACTTTCTAAGGAAACTGGCACCCAGGTGTTTTGTTTCCCCCCCCCCCCCCCCCTTTTTTTTTTCTTCTCTTGCAGGTCCTCCGGCTGAAGCAAAAAAGCCTTGCCTACACTCAAAGACACCCAGTTACTTGTTCCTCTGGTCAAAACGTCTTTGAAACACTTGAGGGGAAGGTGGTTCATAAGAAACACTCTGGGTTTCGAAAAGCACAAAATATCCTGTTTGGGGAAGAGGAGATGGGGCTCTTTGTCAGGACACCAGCAGCGGTGCTGCCCTGATCCCATCTCCTGGGGAAGTGCCGCCCTTCCTGCCTCTGCTGGAGAGGACTTGGGTCAGGCTGTAGCCACCCTGCTGTTTCAGAGGTTTCAGTGATGCTCCTGCTGGGGATGGCTGTTGGACACGGGTGCAAAGGGGGTGTCGCTACAGAAAATTAAAGGAAAAACCATGTAAGCCTATGGTGACAAGGATAAGAACACTTGTAGAGCTCTTGCAACCTGATGTGCTGACTGAGCTGCTCCGAATAATTAAAGTTGCCCTACCATGACAGTCAGGAATTAATTAATTAGCATTTGGGAGATCATTCAATTTACCTCTCCCAGTTGGCTGAAAAAGACCATAAGGCACTACTGTCATCAACAGGTAATGCACAGATCACAAAAGTTTTAGTCCCAATTTTCATTACGACAGTATAACAGTTAATGGAACCATCTCTGTGAATGAACTGGTGATTTATTTCATAGCCCGTGGTCACAACTAGCCACAGGGCTCTTTCTCGTAGCAGTACGCCCATGTGTGCTGGTACACAACGACATTGGTGTCATAGGGCAGATGATGCCATCCAGGACAAAGTCTTCCAAAAAGCATTTGCTTGTGACCCCACTGAGCTCCTATGGCCAGATGCACGACTACTGAATGATCAGAAAAGAGGAATCTTATTTCTGGAACCTGATTGAACTATGGTACAGGTCATGTACTTTTTGTCACATGAATGCGTGCATCTCTCCACGCTTAGGGACACAGACACCCCCATGTTAACACCTCTGTTACCTGGACCACGTCCTGTCCTTTCTTTCCCAACAGTATTTGCAATCCAGGTGCAAAAGTTGCAAAAAAAAAGCAGATTGCAGATGCTGGACTGTTGCATTATAAAAATGCTGCTGGAGCAGAGGAAGACTGTGAGGACCCCTGAGGAGGAAAGAGCAGCAGAGACAACACAAGGTGGACTGATCACAACCCTTGTTCCCTGCCCCTGTGCCGGTGGGGGAAGGAGGTAGAGAAAATCGTGAGTAAAGCTGAACCTGGGAAGAAGGGAGGGGTGGGGGGGAAGGTGGTTTTAAGATTTGGTTTTATGTCTCATTATCCTACTCTGATTGGTAACTAATTGATTTTTTTTTTTTTTTTGGGTGAGTGATACCTCCCTCTTCTAGTCTCAACCCATGAGGTTTTCCCTTTTTTCTTCCAATTCTCCTCCCCATCCTATGGGGTGGTGGTGGAGTGAGCGAGCGGCTGCTTGGTGTCTAGTCCTGGCTGAGCTCAAACCACAACAGCACAGAACAGAAAGGTGAGGAAGAAAACTGCTCATGGTCGCTTCTAATACAAGAAGTAGAAAGCACCACATGAAACTAGCAGGTTCAAACCAAATGGGTTGTTTTTCACCAGAAACTAAACTGAACTCTCGCACTTCCCGCTATAGGTGACTAAGGATGCTCAAATGTCTCCTGTTTGTGTTCTTGGGCACACTGCCCCAGGCTCCAGGATGTCCCTCCGCACTGGGAGCTGGGAGGGTGCTCCGAGAGCTTTCGTCCCATCGATAGGGGGATGGTTCTGTGCTTATGTGTGTCTCCTGGCCCCCGTGGCTGTGCTGGCTGGGGAGGCTGAGCCGCTCTCGTCCTCCAAAGCCTATGAGCACAGATGACACATGGACACGCAGAGGGCTCTGTGTCAACAGCAGGTGCCCACCGTTCTGCAGTGGTTTTGCAGCATTGACTCATGGCTCCTTAGATGTCCTCCTCCTTCTCCAGTCAACCAGAAGAAACCATCCACTCAGGCCCCTTCTTTGTCCTTTTTATTTCATCTGGTCCTGCGGCCAGAAAGTCTCTAATGCTAGAAAAGCAGGACCTTTGTCTCCCTTGCTCTTACCTGGAGCTTTCTCACTACGAAGCCTGGCTTCTTTTCCATGTTCCCAGAGAACGTGCTTTCCTACCGTAGCTCCTAGTACGGCAGTTGGGGCAACGCGGCTTCCTCCAACCATTTATTGTGTTTCGACCGCATCTGCCCACAAGTTAGTGTCTCTTGGTGACTTTTAAATACGACATCTTTGCTCCTCAGCACACAGATCACAAGACAGGGGACAGTGAAAGGCACTAAGCCATGGTGGTAACTCATGCTATCATACTGTAACGCCTAACAGCTGCAGCTCTGGGAAATAATTTTTTTTTTTTTTTTAGGAAAAACAACAGTAGAATCAGGCAATTCTAGAAAGAGACAAGACTGGATTTAGATTAAAAAGCAGAACAGTCAAAACTTCAGCTTGAAATTTTTCCATTAAATTGTACTAGAATGATGACCACTCGATCTGGCAGAGCACTGTCTTCTCCTCAGACCAATGGGGATTTCAAACCACCAGCAGTAGTACTGCGGAAGGACCGCAGCCAGAAGGTTTGACCGAACAGCCGCCTGATCCCTGGCCACGGAATGAGCTCCACAGCCGAAGTCTGCAGCCATGGAAAACCTTTGGTGGGCTGACTCATGGGGCTGGATGTCTCCAGGGCAGAAACTGGCTCTTCTGGGAAACACTGGGCATGCCACCAGCACGAGTAAATAGAAATAGCAACACACCGTTAGGCTGGTCATAACCCAGCTCTGCAGGACTGAACGTGGAAGGAGCAGCCTGAAACTAGATTAAAGAAACCAACGCAACAAATCAAAACACCCAGATGGTCCCTCTAGATTACAAACACCACAAAGCAAACTCACCCTCACCTGCGTTTGACACTGTTCCTTCTGCGGCACTGTCCTTGCACCTCCTCTGGGACTATTGAGCTGAGTCACTGTCATTTTTGCTCCCGAACCCAGAAGCAAATCATAAGGTTTAAAAGGTTAAAAAAAAAAAAAAAAAAAATCAACTACTTCCAAAAGTTCAAGGGGCTGTTTTTTTTAAGCAGCCGGCTCATCAAAACACCGTTCCTAATCCATCCTGAGCTTCCCAACACTTCAAAATGAGAAAAGCTTGAAGTATGAGAACCCTTTCGCTTAATTCAGACTTTCACTTTCTTAACATTATATGTACAGAATGTAGCCTGTATCACTGTTGTGCAGATTCCCTCAAAATAATCATAATAAAAATAAATTCCCGTTAAGCTCCCTGCCTGTCCTTTCCCGGAAGTTACTTGCAGGACAACCTTCTCTCGGCTCTCCCAGGTGACTAGCCACCAGACTCCAGCGAGAAGAGCACAAACCAACAGGAAAGTTTCATGAGCCTCAGTGCTTACAGACCCATTTGCTTTGTTGGAATCAATACCAGCGCGCTGAGTACATTCAACAAATTAAGAGGGAAAAAAAAAAATCAACAAAAGCAACCCCCCAACTGACAATGCTTACTCTGGGGACGTTTCTTTCAAGAGAGTCTTGCTGACCCAACCGTGGCCAACTGGTCCTCTAAGAAACCAAGGCAACCTGCAGCACTGCAGAAGGACACCTTGAAGTGATGCTCAAGATGGGAGGAGCACGCTGAACCTGCTGCCCAGCATCCGCTCACTCAGGAGACGAGAAGCTTTCCTGCACGCCAAGGGAAGTTCTGCGGCATTTTCACTCTTTCGGTGCCGACAGACTGTTCAACACTTCCTATTCCCTGCTTCACAGGTCTCCACACAGTTGTTTTTAGTTTGCGTTGCTACTATTTGTGTTCTCTGGCAGTACAACTGTTTCTCGTACAAAGACATAAACAGCAGCGATTCCAGCTCCAACAACCCCATATGTTCTCGAAAGACATCAGACAACGCGTGGGAGGAAGAGAGGTACAGCGAGGAGGGGAATGCCTTGCCTGAAGCCAGACAGGAGGACGGTGACAGGGACAGGAACGTCACTATTTGTGAAGCGGGTCTAAACCCCAGAAGTCAGAAATTGCCAGCCAGAGGGGTTCACGGGAGCTGCTGAAAATCGCAGGAAGCAAAAGCATCACAACACGACCTGGAGGGAGAGGCTCTGGAGGTTTTGTTCAGTTTAAAATCTTTTTCCTATAAGAGGGAAGAAGGGAGTGTTAGAGAGTGATGAAAGCAGGGTGTCAGCTCCCTCAGAAAACTTCTCTGGTGAATGTTTTCTGAGAACTGGCCATCATAGGTGATGCAAGGGGATGTCCAAAGGTGATGGAAAGGAAGATCCCAGCCTCCATTGCATCGTAAAAATCTGTTGTCTGAATGTGATGGTTACCCTGGCTGCTAACGTGGTATTTTGGGGTTTTTGTATGGCATCAGCGCAGCACTGACCCATACAACTGTGCCATCAAGGGTCAATCAAAAGCCCCACTCCACAGACAGAAGAATCCGATTCTTCTGGAGCTTCTGCCCTCAAGAGCTCCTGGATGGGAGGAGCATGATACTATCTGCAAACAAATGGCGACTTTCCCCCCCCAACATCTGTAGTTCATTTTTAGGTATGCCCTGAAACCAACTGGGAAAAACAACTTTTTTTTTTTTGAGAAGAGAGAATTTTGCCATTTCCCTACGGTTATGTCATCCTTCAATTAGACTGCTTCAGAGACACGTTCAGCAGAGCCAGACAACATGAAATGAGTTACTACGTCTTGTGATTAGAAATCATTGTGAGGTTCAGTTGGTCAAAGGCACCTCAACAGTCCATGGAAAGGAAGAGGCAGTTGGAACAGGCAATGTGTCACGCTCTACAACATGGAGGTGGATCACCCTCGCAAGAGAAGAATCTTTTCCATCTACTGGCGACAGAGCCTAGACAACTACCTTAGCTTATTTTAAAATTGCTTAAATGGAAGGAGATGAATGTCACCCTTAAATAGCTAGCTCATCGTGCAGTTGCACCTTTGCTCCATAAAATTCCCTGGCTTCCCATTTGACATGCTCAACAAGCCCAACTTGGTCTTCTCTTCATAAGATCAGCAGAATTAGTTTGTCTTCAACTCACATTTGAACACACTCAAGCCCACCATTCTTGGCATTTCGACAGGAGAGCTGAAGACATGGAAAGGAGAAAAGTGAGTCTTCCGTTCGCCTTCTCCAGGGCAGGAGACTGTTCCCCAGCAGATTCATCAAGTGGGTGAAGCCTCTAAGACATGGGCTGTACTGCTGCCGTTAGCTCCAGTTTATGCTCTCCAGTCCATCCAAATACTTCCTTGCTTCAGCTCATATGGAGTACACTTGGGGGAATTACCTAAAATTTCTGAAAATCCAGTGAAGAGGGAAGCACAGGCTGTTTCATTAGCTGGACGCCATACAGCATAGACTAGCCGAGCAGCAAAGGAACAGCTTGTACATACAAATTTTATGAGATTAAGGGAGTACGCATTCCCTTAAAGTACTTAACCAGGATTTGAAAAAAAAACAAACCCAAACCAACTACACAAAGTCAGGCTACTTCAGTTTTCAAGAACCATTTATAAGGTGCAAGTTTTCCAGCAACGCAAACAGAACGAAGGAGCAATAGCTCACTGTCTCCTTGGTGGCAATACCAATTTATAGTATGGTCGTGCACAGAAAACTCCAGTGTTCCTGCCTTGTGTATGATGCTGGGATACAGTGCACCTTGCGGCGTATAGTGCAATCCGCAAAATGCAAACTGTATTAATGACCGCTTTTAAGTGCCCATCAGTGCTGTCTGGGAACGTAACCCTTGGTGACCCAGAAAAGGTCTATTTTAATTCCATCTTTTGTCAAAGCCAAGGATGACCACCTGTGCTTCACATATTGCTGCTTAGGTTCTTCCAGACCAGCCTGACTCACCACTTCAACCCCAGCATCTCAGCATCAGCAAGACAGCTGCAGTAGAAGAGTTCGGTGCATGGCCATCGCTTGATTTGACCGTATGACACATCAGGAAACCAAGTAAGAAGGCGGATCCTCTGTACCAAGAGAAGTTTGTGCACATTGCATTTTAAAATGAGCACATGAAATAGAAAATTTACCAAATATATTTAAATGGAACTTCCTTCCATGCACTCGTACCTGCCTTACTGGTTTTCCCTCCCACAGCTCTGTGTGGGAAATCTCTGTAATTCTTATCCCAGTCCATGAGGTATCAGACCTTCCAGAAAGCGATCCTCGGACTCTACATAGATCCAGCTTTCAAGTAGCCACGCAAAGGGAATAAAATTTGACATGCTGTTGGCTCTGTTGACAAAAATCTGACACATTCCCCCCCCCCCCCCCCCTTTTTTTTTTTAAAGAAAATCCACCCAACAGCAGCACTTGCTCATGCGTCTGTCAGGCCTTCTAGACAAACAAAAATGACTTGCAATAAAACAGAAGTAAAATTGGCATTCAAACTGCTCACCTTTAACGATATATAAAAGTATTCAGGGATACTTTTATGAAGTGAAAAGGTACACTATGAAAAAAATTATGTTGACATCATAGCTCCCACCACTGACATACTTGCTCTTAATTTGCACCACTGAAAGGAAAAAGATTGAAAAAAAAAAAAGTTCTTAAACTTTGTTCATTCTTTTAAAAGAACCACTATGCAGTACATTCAACATTAAAAGCTGGAGGTAGACAGCTCATTTAGTTAAACTTTCCCTTACTGCCTTCAGCCACGGAAAAGGAATCAAGCAGAGAGGTGCAGGGAATTTCCTGCAGATATGCAGAAAATAATTGAGCAGAGGCGACCAAGGTTTTCCTGCAGCTCCCCGAGCCTTGACTTTTCTGATGGCACACAACACACACGTTAGAGGAGAAGCTGTGATTTGTTCATAAACAATTTATTTTATTTCAAATATGTGCCCTTGTTGATTCAACAATGATGTCTGGAGAATCATGTCCTCCACCAACCAGAGAGAGAACTGATTTGGAGATCTTCCACCTGACTTATTTCCTGATGATACCTTGATCCCGCCTCCCTCCTCCTTCTCGGCAGCTAAAAGTATGGCTCAGAGCATGAACCTGCACCTTACTCTGAAATGGCTAGAGATACAGTGAACAAAGAATTAGTAAATCAACCACTCCAGGAGGCAGAGGGCTATGAATATACAGACAAATATAAAACAGGTTATCGGGATTTTTACCAATCTTTTTTTCTGCAAGTAAGATTAAAAACCGCTTTGACTTTAGTGTCCTGCTGTTTCCTCCTCCCCCAACAGAAATAATCCTAAAAATGCTTGATGTTGCTCATGTTTTTTATAAACATTTAAAATCCTGTCCCTCACCTTTCAAAAAGGTCAGTAATGTGGTATGGAGTGGGAAAGACTGGACAAAGCATGAGTTTCACATGGATGAACTGCTGATTATCTCTCCTTATTATTTGGTACGGGTGTGTGCTTTGCATTTCCATTGACTTAGATTATAAGACATGAAGCAAGTTATTTTGGATGCTGATGCCAATCTGAGCATTAAGGAAAAACTAACAGTGCCTGGCTCCTGGTACAGGTGGTCATGGACTCATGGAAGTTTCTTGGTTTAATATTTACACGGAAGTTTTAAAATTATGGTCTGTGAAATATATTTTCCAAAGATGCTCCTATATTTGAGAGAAAAAATAAAAGAACCCTTGATCCAGATCCTATCTCTTTTTAAAAGTCTTGTTAAAAATTTTGATTCATCAATTTATCTCAGCACACTTAAAAGCAGAATTGAGAATAATGACATTTTTTAAAAAAGAGAAAGATGCTGATCTCTACGGAGACCGTCGCTCTTTTTTCATAAGTAAATGACACTGAATGGTGTGGATTCGATTCTTTGCTGGGGCAAACTCTGGCTGAAGTTTTAGTGTTGACTCATACCATTTCATTGCTTTTTCAAACTCCTCCTGGAAAGAAAAGGCAGAAGATTGTAGAGGGTCAGATTCCAAAAACAGTAAACATATTTTCTGTGCCTTTCCTGTCCTAAGTAGTTGAATAGGATGATACGCACAAAAATAACTGTACCAGTCCTTGTGGCTTAGGATTTTTTTTCTCCCTCCCCCAGATAACTCTGGTACTTTCTTGGGCTAATGACCCAATTCTGTATAACCCATGGAAGTGAGTCAAATCACAGCTGAGCATTATTGAACAATGTTCTTTCCTTTCCCTTTTAATAGTAGATCTTAGCATTCCTGCTGTAAAAGTAACTTTTAAAACCAGATTGCAGTCAGAATTTACACAGATCAAAGCTTTAAAATCTTGGAAAACGCAAAAACATCAACTTTGCTGAAAAGCCAACACTTTTACAAGCAATTTGAGATTATTTTTAAAGGATTACTCCAAGTAAAGAAAGTAAAAAAACCCCAACCCAAACAAAACTTAAGAGCAGACAGTAGCTGGACAATTTCAGTTGATAATCTGGACTCCAGAATGGTAGTAAGAAGCATTCCTGCTGAAATAACATCTATTTTTATATTGCTGAAATCTAATTACCTATGCCATCCTGCTTTTTTGTTAGCTAGGAAAGCACGCTAACACCCAACGGTGTGTTAGAAGAAAAATGAGAGGGGAAAAGTCCAAAACATTCTGTGTTTTTCAGTCACTTTCAACACTATTTTTGCTTTCTTTTCTCAGTAACTTTATGTGCACAGTAGAGACAATATTAATTTCTAGTCACATTATAAATTCTAACTAGATTAATGTGAGCTGTAATGTCCTGAATTTTTTAAAAAAAGTGTATTTTAATACAGTTTCAACAGGAATTACATAAAAAATCCCATATCAGTTTGTGGGACCACTGACAAAGAGCAATGAAAACAAGTAGCAGACTTTTCTTTTTTTTTTTTAGATGTAATCATTTACATTGTCTGTGATCTGTTATTATTTTGATGTTCCTTTACATTCCCACATCAATAGTTTCTATAGGATCCATCCAAAGTTCTCAGTCCTTAACACGGCCAACCGTTTCCCCTTTTGTAAGGCAACTTTCCAAAAAGTTTGGGAACTCAAGGAACCTTGGCATCTCTAATGTTATACTATTAATTCCCATGAGATCATCTACAGCCTGTTGGCCAGAGTCAGCTTTCAAACACAGGAGGTTAAGTATGCCATAGATATGTTAGTATAATTTGTTGCAGAAGATACATTTTGTCGTGTTGCTCCAGTCATTTCTTATAAAGAATACGGGGCTTCATTGCAAAATCTCTCCAATCCAGGGAGAGGTAAGTTATCCTTAGGTGCTATGTTAACTTTAAAAAGACGTCGGCAACTCAAGCATCAAACTTCTACTTCATTTCTTTCAAACAACTGTCAGAAGGAATACCTTAACAGAACAAAGTCATGCCTTTCTTCAATGTGTTTCCACGGTGTATTTGACAGCACCGTGCATTTCAGCTCTTCTCAACCCCGAAAGTCACAATCCATGGTTACCTCCTCACCCTGCCCTGTGACCTCAGCGGTCCTCTCAACCACAGGAGCAAAACATTAAGGAGAAATCTATGACAAGTGATGAAAACTGGCAGGGATATATCGTAATGTATGTAATTGAAAATACTTTTGACACAAGCCTATATATAAAGTACATCTCAGTTTAATGATGCCTCTTTCACCTTTCAAATATCCTGGCACTATTAAAGATCGGGATGAAACGCACAAGAACCAAGGCAGCATTAGTAAGATCAAAGGAATGAACATTTTGTGTTCAGAGTAACCACTGAAAGCTAAATTGCAGGTTAGAATATATAGACGGTATGGAGAAATTTGTGTTCAATCTGTAAATTATTTTGGGGGTGGATAATCCAGATATTTAAATTTAACTCCCCTTGTGTTTGTTTGCCACAACTGTGAATCAGGTTTTAGTTATTATGCTAAGCTCAGCTCTTCAGGACAGAGACCCAAATTATCATTAACCATAGAAACCTAGAATCAGTAAGGTTGGAAAAGACCTCAAGGATCACCAAGTCCAACCATCAACCCAGCACCACCCAACCCACTAAACCATGTCCCAAAGCACCACATCTACACGTTTCTTGAACCCCTCCAGGGATGGTGACTCCACCACTGCCCTGGGCAGCCTGTTCCAATGCCTGATCACTCGGTGAAGAAATTTTTTTTAATATCCAGCCTAAACCTCCCCTGGCGCAACTTGAGGCCGTTTCCTCTTGTCCCATCACTTGTCACTCTAGAGCAGAGCCCAGCACCCACCTCACTGCACCCTCCTTTCAGGCAGTTGTAGAGAGTGATGAGGTCTCCTCTCAGCCTCCTCTTCTCCAGACTAAACACCCCCAGCTCCCTCAGCCGTTCCTTGTAAGACCTGTGCTATCCCGTGTTTAGATAGTCAGCCAACCCAGATGATCAATTGCTTGTTACTGCCTTGACAAAGCTTTGCAGATGCCATTCTGAAGCCAGCTTATAAGTAGTCCTTCAAGTACTAAATGAGTAATAAGAGTAAAATGAGCAACAAGAGTTCTGACATTCAAAAAAATATCGTTTCTCGTGGATCCTACCCCAATTTCTTGAATGCTGCTCCTTCCAAATGATTTGTGAGATTAAGAGTTTTTTTAATACATATATACTGTACAAAAGACAGACACAATAGGATGACAGCACACTCACCATTGCTACGTAGACATTTGCCAGTGTGAAATGATTAACCACAAAGTGTGGTGCTATTTCCACTGCCATGGTAGCCACGATGATGGCATCGTTCCAGAGTTTTGCATTGTGGAAAATGTTTGCTAGGCTTATTAGTGGTACATCCTGGAAGAAAGGTGCAAGCAACAAAGAGTGAGGTTCTTTCCATTGAAACTGTCTCAGGACCGGCAAGACAAACAGAAAACTCCACCACCTGGCCACTCTCACTTGGTTATGACTCACTTCACTATTCAGTGACTTTGAAAGTGATAAGCCAGACCTATTTTGCTATAAAAGGGCATTTGGACCCAGGTTATAAACAAAGAGACCTCACCTACACACATCTGCTCACAACAGTGACAAACATTACTGCTGCATAGACAAACAACTCAAAAATTGTGTCCTGGTATGCACATTTATTTTTAGATGCTCTTACACTAGTTGTCTCCTTGAAGAAATTCTCAGAGACAAGAGAAGGTGTTTTGTTTGACCACCCTGCTTCAGCTCTTGCATAAAAATTAGGGAGGGAAAAGGGGACAGCAGGGAAGTGAAAAAAGGGTCTAAAACACTAGCAAAACTGAGGCACTGTTTTTTATCATACCTCTGCCACAGCATTCTGCTATGATGCTGGCTAACAGCTATAAGTAACACTCTCTTGGCTAGTCATTGATGGTATGTTTTTTATTTCCTGGATTTCCTGACTCTGACCTACTCTGACTAACAAAACTATTGAGCCATAACAGACTATCTGGGAGCTGGGCTTGACACTTTCCAAGGAGAAAATACTGCTTAGAATCAAGTCTCAGGTGTCCTCAACAGGACAATAAAAAATTCTGGATTTATTTGATCCCTGCCTCCTTGACCTCCACCAGGCACCTTTGGTGGATAAGTCATTCATATTGACAAAGCAGACGTTATCGAAGTCAGAATCACAAAAGAAACCCAGAGAAAAATTAATTACCCTTTATTTACAGGACAAAAGCAAGAGAAAGTAGCCAGAGTGCACAAAACCAAAGAGGAGGATAAAACAAAATACTCAACAGCTGTTAACTCAGTGTTAACTCTCTCTGAGTCCAAATTGAAGCTCTGTCTTTACAAACAAGACCCAGTTTTCTCTGGAGGAAGCTTCAGTACAGAAGACAAAAACAAGGCTCAAGTCCGGAGAGTCAGCCAGTCCCAAGCAACACTATAATACATTTCTAGAAAACAGCACTGCTACACCATCACCTTTCCCAACTGCAGTTTCCAATCCAGCCCTTACAAGTCATACAGCTGCTCCTGTCTTTTTGAGGAACCATTCCCAGTTACACAGAAAGACGAGAAAATAAGCAAGAGCTTGTTGTGTCAGGTCTTGGTTCCAACCTCGCTTTAAAAGGACAACTGCAAAAGAGACAGAACTATAGGAGACATAGATACATAGGATGTGCTCTAGGGATGTGCCTTTCTTTGTTGAGGCATTTCATAGAATCACAGGAGGGTTTGAGTTGGAAGGGACCTTAGAGACCATCCAGTGCCACCCCCTGCCATGGGCAGGGACACCTCCCACTAGTCCAGGTTGCCTAAAGCCTCATCCAGCCTGGCCTTGAACCCCTCCAGGGATGGGGCATCCACAGCTTCTCTGGGCAACCTGGGCCACTGCCTCACCACCCGCACAGGAAAACATTTCTTCCTTTTATCTAGTTTAAATCTGCCCTCTTCCAGTTTAAATCCATTACTGCTGGTCCTGTCGCTACATGCCCTTGTAAAAAGTCCCTCCCCATCTCTCCTGTAGCCCCCTTTCAGCACTGGAAGGCCGCTAGAAGGTCTCCCCGGAGCCTTCTCTTTTCCAGGCTGAACAACCCCAACTCTCTCAACCTGTCTGCATACGGGAGGTGCTCCAGTCTCTGACCATCTTCGTGGCCCTCCAACAAAGAAGTTGTCTTCTTTTATTAGTATTATTTTTTAAAAAGAGACAGTCTGCACAGGTGGTGATAGTCTTGAGGTTTCACCACAGCTAGCTGGTATCTAAGACATTATAGACACCTGATACACACAGCACTGGCCTTAATCATCCGTGAAAGCTCTGTTGCAACAAGCAAAACATCATTTCACCTGAGTAGCGAGCACATGCATACGTACCTTCATGTGATGGGGTGCATAGTGCAGGGCTTGCCGTAAGCAATCAATTGCCTTCTTTCCTTGGCCTTTCACCCTCCAGTAAAGAGCTGCCATGCTAGAGAGGACCCACGAAGTCTGATTCTGGCAAAAGAAGACACAAAACCCAGTCATGTAGTGAACAGTTTTCCTGTCTTTCACTCTTCTAATTTATTTGATATACTGAGGTAGAGGGTATTACACGTAAAAATCGCAATAAACTATTCCAAAGCAGCAAAACGTTTCTTATCTAACAACATATATGCAATAGCCAGGTAAATGAGATTGCCAAATGAAACACCAATTCCAAACGCAAGATCATTTTCTTAAGACAGGAATAGCAGCTTTAAACAACAAAGTTCCAGCAGCCACATCAGCTTCTAATCAGCTGTCTGATGCTGAGCATCTAGACATGTGTACACACCACCTAACATAAAGCAAAAAAATTAGCTAAGTTAGATGACTGGACCCTAGGGCTCTCTGTAGTCACTGGAAAGAGAAAGGATGCTCTCAGATGCAGCTCACAGGAGAAGTCTGACAAGCCCAGCTGGTTAAGTTTGGTGCCTCTAGCTGGCTGACTCCCACATCACAGGTTAGAAAATAAAATACTATGTGCTTGAATTCTGTGGACTCAGATACAGTGTATGAATGTTTATGCTCACATATGCAATTAGATAAGCAGCCACCTTGATTCGTTTGATTAGCTCTTGTGAACACTGAATGAGACTGGTAGAAGAACTGCATTTTATTTCCAACACTGTTAGCCTTACTGAGAATTCTGGTCTAAGCACTAAATTTTCAGCTTATTTGGATAAAGCTTCCTGTCTGCAGGGGGAACGGTAGCATGTAAGAGAAAAAATTAGTATGCATCTAAAGTGAAAAGAAAATACATTTTGTAACATGAGCATAAGAGTAACATCTCTACTTTCTGTGAACGACAAAGCTATACGGGTGTTAGTTTCAAAGCATAGTGTTGGTTTTGGTAGAACAGGCCAGGGGTGCCAAACTGTTTTGGCTGAGCCTTCTCTTCTACAGTAGTTTGGGATATCCTCCTCACTAGCTGAAAATACATAACAACAATCCCTGCATCCTGATCTACCCTGCAGATCCTGGGAAAATTACATCCCTATTCGTCTCCTCCTAAGGACGTTAATTGAGGTCCTTCGCAGCCTCAATCTAGCCAGGAAGCTTGGCTTTCTCTGGGAAGAACAGCAAGCATAGCCTTGCACATGGCATCATCCCTCCACCTGAAGGCATCTGACACCTCCAGCTCAACACTGCGTACGGGAAAAGATAGTAGGTAGAGAAGAGAGGAAGCCCCTGCCTGTCAGCTGTCTGACTGCTGCACACCGGGGGCACGAGTGGAGAGTTGAGCCATGGCTTGACTCAACCTTCTGTATGCTCCAAGTCAATGTAGCACAAAAACAAAGGGGAGGGCTGAGAACTGTTGAAACAGTTTAATATATATACCAACAACAGCAATCTGCTCACTACAGGGCTGGAAACATTGGAAAATTTGACAAGATTAGGTTTTAGCAGAGAAATATGCAAGACACTTGACAGGCTAAGCACAGGATACAGCTCAACAAAATACCTGTGAAGGCAGTACAGGTGCTGAATAAACACAAATTCCCTACTCCACGTACTAATACACTCCTAGACTGGGATGTCAGACAAACGGTCCGAGACTGGTTTGACCACGACATCAGTCACGAGTGGTAAGCTCAGACTTCTCATTTTACTCATTTACACGTACCTTTTCCAAAGCTTTGGCTATTCGAGTACCAACTTGTTCTAACGACTGTGGTGAGTACTGATCTTTGCCAAGATTCTGCAGCACCTGTGGAACAGGAAGAACAAGTGCTTAGATGCTGGAACCTGGTCAGACATGTCCCTCACTTGCTGGCTGCCTTTTCCCCCAGCCTTTTACAAATGCTGTAACCTGTTCCAATCTCAGCATCACCATCTACTTTGAGTTAATACTATCTGTATCATCACCCAGTGTTATAACTCCACAGCAATGAGTACTAAGAATGCTAGAAGTTTATGCATGCTGAGCTGGACTTTCCTTTCACTAATTCATCCATAAAGCACTACAAATACAAAGACACTAACAGTGTTTTGGGATTTCCCTCAGGCCAGACTGCAGATGGGTAAGAAAATATTTTGCTAAAATATTGCTTTCAGCTTGCACTGTTCTTACAGTGTTATCCCAGCATTCACTCACTGAAGGTCACTTCTGCAGACAGGGCACTGGCCTAAATGCACCTTGAGTTGGCCATGACACGGCCACTTTCGTGTGACAGCCTTCAACTCTGGCATACCTCTTTCAGTTGACTTTCTCCAGTGTAATGCAAGCTGGCCCGACTAGAGACACCTTGCAGATGGTCCAAAGTATGCATACTGGCTGGTAGATTTGTGTTACAAAGGGGCTCCATGGCTGGTTCTTGCAGCTGGGTGGCAAAATCAATGTGTTCTGTAATGCTACAAAGGTCAGAAAACAAGTTGAATCAGTGAAGAGAAGAAGAGTCATTACAAAGTTCTCTAGTGAGTGTAAACTGCCCACAACCTGGCAGCACCTCATTTGAGTAGCTCATGAAGCAAGAGAAACTACATCTTTCACCTGCACTTGCGCCTTTCTTTGCAAGTCTACAGATGAAATACCACATCATGTTTTCAGACTTCCTTGAAATCCTGGTAGTTCCTTCTTACTTTAAAGAACACTAAAATCTTCAATTTATGCACTCTGAAGGCCACGTAACTGTCTTGCTTTGTGCAAGTAACTTATTAAAGGTTCACGTACCAGATACTTACTCAATGTTTTTAGCAGAAACAGCCAGCCATGTGCTGGCTACGGTTGTAAGCTCTACCCTACGAAGTTTCAGGCATTCATCAGGACTTGGCCAGCCAAGGCTACGATAGTCACGCCTTTTTCCTAAGGAAGAAAAAAAAAAATAGAAGAAACTGTCTGGAGGCAGAAAGATATTCTACTTCAGTACAGTGATCTACAAAATTCTTTATACAAGTGGATACATTCCCTGTGTTATCAAAGTCATGGTCCTGCAGGCAGATTTCTTTAAGAACATTCCCAGACTTCTTTAAGAACAGTCCTGAACCCTAAATGGACTGAATGGAACTTGTGGGATCCAAAGACAGAACTAGTGGAGTTTTAAAACCTGTTTCATGACACTTTTTCTATACACCACTCTTGTTTACAGGTAATGTCTCTACTTAAATGTCCTTACAGAAAGTTCATAAGTGACTCATCATGTATGTTCTAGAGCTACAGTAAAAACTAAAAAAAGCCGATTGCTCCATCTTCTGACAATCCCAGGTGAAAAATATTGCCATTTCTTTTCAGTGAATATTGTTTAAGACAGACAGTGGCTTTTACTGTATTCATTTCTGAAACTATCAAGCAATTAGACTTCAGCCCTCCCATTTTGCAGGGAAGTTAACTGAGGAAGGGAAACGTTAAGAAACTTGCTTTATGTTAACAAACAGTTCACTGGGAGATCTGGTGGATCCTGTTCCAAGTCCTAGGAATCCAGCTTGTGTTACGCGTTAGAAAACATTTTCCTCTCGTATCAGAAACATCTCAACTGTTTGGAACATAAGAAAAATTCATTGCAGCCATAAATTTGCACAGTGGGAAGCCGAGTTTAACAATGTGCCAGTCTATCACAGTAGCGATGTAGGCAGTATTTCAGTATTTATTTCTAGTTACTTTAAATTTTGCTCATTTGGATGCAAATCCAATTTCCCATCCAAGGGACAGTAAAACGCTTCACCACAATTTTTCAAAATAACAACGAAGTCTGTAATACCACGTGTTTTGTAAAGTTTTCTGATCAAAGGAAAATTAACTTAAGACAACTGCATTACAATTGAGGGACGCTTTGTAATAAAGCCACAAATGTAGCTCAGGGGAGAGAAGATACACCGAGGAAAGGACAGGTGTGTGCTCACAAATGATACCCTGTTCTCATGTAATGCCTCCTCCCTGCTGAAATATTTAATTCAATAACTTACATTTGTCAGTTGCTAAAAAAAGGAGCTTGTTAAAGATTTAATGTAAAAACCTTCAAAAGGTGAAATCACTTTCCAGATCATCAAATTGTAAAGGACTAAAATGTACTGGAGAACACCTTTGCTGACATATCAGCCCAATGACATCAAGATTTTAGCTCCACTGAAATCAAGGTAAGACAAAAAGTATGAGGGCCAGTTACTCTGGTTCTCTTCTTTGGCATCATTAGGTTCCAGCAGGTCTAAATTTCATCCCAAGCAAGCAGGTGCTGATTATTTCTGTCCACCTGAATGCACCAGCGGAACTAGCTTGCGCCATGTTAACAGACCACTCTCCAATTCCTGTTACTCAACTAGCAAAAACTCCAGCTCTCTCTCCAAACCGCCTCATCCATGTTGGTGCAAAACTCTGCTCTTCTATAGCTCCAGTCTGCTGGAAGACAGTCTCTAAGTTTTCTCTTATCACCAAACCAACTGCAGCACAATTGCTGTATTTATTTGCTTTATTTATTTATTAGACCAAGCTTTCTGCTTTTTGTTTTTCAGTTGTATGTCTTATATTCAGTCAGTGACCATGTCAAACTCTCATCCTGCATTTGTCCTCAAAGGGATGTCTCTCGTTTGATAAACTAACTTCCCTGCCCATTCAGTTTAAAAGAAAAAGATCATCAAAACCCTACTACTTCTAGTCACAATATCTACCTCTTTTACTCTCTGCTCTTACCACCTCCTCCCCAGCAGTTCTCGGAGTTAACTAGAAGGCTTTCATTCAGCAGATAAAGCTATGCTGTGCTTCATGAAGAAGGTGCAGATGGAAGAGATTTCTATTTTCGACATGTACTGACCTAGAAGACATATTTCACTATATAGTCTTTGTGGCGCATATTTAAAACCAGTGTCATATAAACACTGCAAAGGAAATAAACCATAGTAATACAAAAGCTGCAAATGACTTGCTTACTCCAGAAGCAGCAGGTTACCTATTGGTCCAGGAGAAGGTATCTTTGGTCCACTGATCTCCAGGGCAGTTTGGTAAAAGTTTTCATTTTCTCCATTAGTCCCTTCTTCCCCATTTCTCCCAACTGGCTCCTGGAGATCCAAGCTTTCAGCTTTTGGTTTCTTCAAACGTTTGACCTGAAAAGTTATCTAACGAAAAACCAGTATGAGTGAGGTTAACAGTAAGAAACACCACCAATGTTATCAGCTCCAATGCACTACTTGTTTTAGCCCAAAGTTTCAATTTCAAAGATTTTACAAATGCCATTTTTCTCTCTCCCCCTCCCTCCCCATCTCAACCCATTCTCCAAACCTGCTCACCTTCACTGCATCACACCATGCAAACAAAATACATGGTGTCAATCTCCAACACAGGAGAAAACCAATTTAATGCTGGAGAACTGAAAGGCATTTTTCTTTCTATATTTTGTTTGTAACAAAGTGACAACAGATATTTTTTTTTCATGTTAACCAGAACTTTTGGTTAGAAACTTTTCTCCTTTTTTAACTGTGAGCAAGAAGTTTGAAGGCACCCAGCATCATTCAACACCTAAGCTCTTGCTGCTGATAATCAAGACTTATGTCAGTTTTGGTGATGTGGAGGCCCTTCCTTTAAAAGATGGATTGAAATGATTTGTTCATTCATGCAAGCCATGAACCACCCCTTTTAGGCCCATAGGGGAAATTTCTCTCTAGAATATGTATTTCAGTGTTAAACCCCCTGAACTGAGGACATCTGTCCCTCCTCCACAACAGCAAGCTGGTACAAGGCTTAAGTAAACTCATCCAAACTTACCCATTCAGCTTCATCATCATCACCGCAGTCCCCAAAACAGGAGCTGGCCAGTCCATCCTGAGATCCCTTCTTTAGGACGCGTATTCCCTGCAAGTCCATCCGATGACCTTTTACCTCCAGTGCTCCTTCAAAAGCTTCCTGAGGCCAAGAGTTTTCAAACTCATCCACCAAAGCCAGCATCTCTTCAGACATCTGATCATCTTCTAAACCCTCCAGTCCTTCTGAACCATTGCTTTCTGCAGTGACGGTGTCTAAGAGAGAATACCATGAAAACTTCAAAAATTATTTTCCTGCTGTTTCCACAAATTGGATAAAAAGGATCTTTTTTTCCACGACCTGACTTTTCCACTTACCCAAACCAAATATCACTGCCTACTCACTAGACACTGCAAGCGGAGAGGGAGACTGGAGAATGCAGATTTCCCCATTGCAAATAACCATCAAACACTGCTGCAAAAATCAACACCTCTAGCCTACTTTCACCTCACCTTTCATAAGTTTCCTTCCAAACCAGAATTCTGCCTGTTTGAGGGAGTAAACAGGTGGCATTTTCTCTACACACATGCATTAAACACGGAGTAAAGCTCTCTGTACCTTAACCATAGACACTGCTTTTCTTCCCTTCTGCCTCATACAGCTGACACACAATTCACTGAGGTACAACCAGAGTGTTTGTAGACTTTTGCAAGAAACTATAACCTTCAGCTTAGAAAATGTCTAGACCTTGATCTTGTTTATTTTATTGAATGCATTTTGATGGTGTGCTTGGAGAAGAAGAGTGAAAAGAATGAAACAGGTTTTAAGGGTCTGTCTGTCACTCCACAGACAGAGGGAGAGAAAACATACCTTCTTGGAGGAAGGACGACAGCTCTTAGGAGGAATCTAAGAACCAATTCATTTGCTAGCACTGATTTTGCAAGGTTAACTTACTTTCCAGTCTCAAGAAGGAGGGATCCCTTGTTGAACTCTGAGAAAGGACTTCTAGATCTTTTGTACCTCCCCCAGCGTGTCCTGCTGCCACTGCTGTAACTGGCTCATGGTGGTCATCAAAGTACTTCTCCTTGTCGTAAGTGCCATCCGTATTTTTCTCATGACAGTGGCCTGAAAGAGAGAAATTTACTGCTATACCGCGTAAGACTGCTCTCCTCCTGGATACAAGTGCAGAAGCCATACTGTGGAAGCTACAGTCTTCTAGTTTTCCACATATGGATTAACAGAATAATTCTACAAGGTATCAAAGACTTAATTCAGGGATTAAAAATCTGATCTGCCTCTTGCCAATGCAGATCACCTAAAACAGTTAAGGGAAACAATGTTATTTGGTATACACTGTGAACTACTAACGAAAAAAAAATTGTTTATCTTTGGAGGGAAGGTTGCACAGTATGAAGGAAATGCCTGTGTGCTGGCAGCCACTGCAATGAGTGTTCCCAACATGTATTTTCAGCGACACCACATCATACGTGGAGGTTGCCTCCATAAGAACTTCACCTAGACACCATAATGCTCACTGTGCTTACAGGCAAGAGAAAAAGGGCCGAGGCAGACGGATATAGGATTGCCAGGCTCTGACCTTCTGTGCCAGTTAAAAGACAGCTCAGAGGGAGGACTAGCTCATTAAACAGCCAGAAGCTAGCAGTATTAATCTGTGCTGAAAACGAGACGTTTATTCAGCTGAAAATTTAACATCTGTAATTCTGTGGGCAGGTTACAGGCTCACATTCCACCAAATGCAAAGATCTAGGAATAACATTGGAAAAATCCAAATGGAGAGCCAGTAATGAACAGTGCAAACTTGCAACACTGGCTGTTGGGCATCCATGGTTAAGCTTTCAAGAGGGTTCAAAGGGTAGCCACTCGCAACTTTGCAGTGATATATTTTGATCCCAAACACATTTTAACTAAAGACCTCAGATTTTTCTAACAATAATTACTTGCCAGTCTTCCAGGGCAAGAGGCATGTAGAGAGCTGTTCCCCCGGCCGACCCCCAGAGTCGCCCAGGTAGAGTCAAGGTTCTCCACGTGCACGAGAGGCTGGGAGCTGCCCCGAACCCCACTGCACAGCGACGGGGTAGACACACGGACCAGGACATCTGCGTATTGTCACCTAAGAAGCCTGTCACCACAGAGAAAAATACATTCTGTGTACAAAGCTGCCTCTCTCAAATCCCTCCTTCCTTTATTTCCATCACTTCTAAGTGAAAATAGCACACATGTACACACAAATTCAGAAGCACACAGCCAATAAAAGAAAGCTTAAATTCAACGCAAGATTCTCAAGCATGTTCCCCATTCTGCCTTCATGAATGTGAATTGTATCGGTCTGTGCATATGTGAAGTATTATTTTTTTTTCAACTGACAGCATAAAATATGAAGAATGTGAATAAAGTAGATCAGTGACTCTTTTCTTCTCCACGCAACGATCCTTACAGAAGGATATTTTCAGGTTTCACTGTTCCAGCAGGACGAGAGGAAGGTTCTAACTCTCCTGCAAGGGTAACCCGTTCCACCACTCCTCAGCAAAGTGGAACAGCTCTTTGCTCTTGTGCTCTCTACTTTTGCATCTGTCAACACTCAGGTGACAACTTGGGAGGAGAAACAGACCAGTTTTTTGTTTTTAATTTTTTTAATCAAAATCAAACAAAACTATATTCATAAGCCCTCTGTGAAAACTATTTCTTGCCCTGCCTTTTCTGCTGTATATAAAAGAAGTCAAACAATGTTCTTTATACAAAACAGGAGCAGAGAACTTCATAAACTCTTCTAACACCTGCCATAGCTATACTCTGCCTTCCCTACTCTTATCAGTCACTGACTCTTGCCTTAATCCCCTCTCCACCTCCCCTATGCTGTCAATTAAAAAAAAAAATCACATCAATACATAGTCTCATGTTTAATTAATGAGAAACGTGTGCACAGAACCCTAAAGCTGAAACTCACCCTTCCGCCTGACCTCAAACCAGCCTGATTTTGATGCAAGCCAGGCATTTCTCAGTAATGTGATGATCACAATTCCCTTTGCTGAAGGTCACCTCATCACTAGTACAAAGGAAAAAAAGCAAAGGGGCTGAAAACCAGACAAGTGTTTTTAATTGAAATAAAAACACCAAGAAAGGGGAGGAAAAAAAAAGCTGGAAAGAACAAGGAGAAGGAAATAAAAAATGAGGGCACTTAAAATTCTACTACCAACTCTCCTAATTTACAACCACTGCCAGCTAAAAACAGCTGAGATGAGAGCACTGTCTTTCTTGGGATCTGAGAGCTGCTATATATAGCAACCTGAGTGTCCTCATTTTTTCAAATGGCTGCTTTCCGTTGTCTGACATCGCAGGAGAAAATAAAACGCTGCTGAAAAACCAATGGAAGTTCAAGATCTGTGATGAGCGTACCATGAAGGCAGTGGTACTGAAACACTGCAAGTCAGAACTTTACAGCTTGGATCAGCTGGATGCCTGAAGACCAACAGGGAAGACCACCAGGTAACTTCTAAATCAATTCAACTTACTCCATCCTGAAAACTTACTAGACAGGCATCACCTTCTTGTTCATTTATTTTCTGAGAGCAGCTGTTGCCACTCTTCCTTTGAATTCTCCAGAGCTAAGAAAGCACGGAGGAAAGCGGATCAAAGCGAAAATGTTATAGAGATGACACAAAATAAGCATCTGGGCCTTTAAGTTATGGAAATAATACAAATAGTCTGATCATGCCAGGTTAATGTAGGAATTGGTAGGAAAAAAAAGAGAATAGCTTCTAAATTATAAAGCGAATCCATTGGATAGAAAAAGCAAATACAAACTCTAAACTGAAACATGGAGACCTTGCAGATTAAGGGCAGAACACAGTATTACATATTAAAGGTCTCTTTCTCCTATTTTTCTAGTTTGTAAATTTTCAGCACCAATGTGGAGACACTTGTACAGCACTAGCACAACACACACTTTAAATACAGAGAAGATCTGCTAGATCACCCGTACCAAATTAATATTAATCACCCTCTTGGTTTTCAGGACCCCTCTTGAACACCCACCAAAGCTGTACTACCTACTACAGTTGGTAGGACGAAAAAAAAATCCAAACACGAACTCAGACTTGAGTTCTTGTTTAGGAATGGGATGATTCCAAACTCTTAAGTTGAAAACCACTTCGTATAAGGGGAGAAACACCCCGAGTGTTAACACCCATAGCAAGGAAGGAGAAATAGGATGGAGAAGCGATACAGCCACTGACGTTGCAGACTTGTCCCACCTATAAATGGATAACAAATATTTATTCTAAACCATACTTCATATTGCCCCATTTCTTGGAAAAGTCACACTTGGAAACAATTATGAACTTCCCTTATTACATAAACTTTTTTGGGACTATGTGAGTTTTCTTTGTTTGTTTAAAGGTGACTCCAGACCCTCAGACTGAAAGGCATTCACCTAAAGAGCAAGGCAAGAAAGGTGAGAAGTATGGAAAAGAGGAAAGAAGAACAAACAATGTGCTGCACCTCAAGGAAGGTCTTGAAAGCAATCAAACTTTGCCATTAAAGTGTTTTTGTTTTGGTTTCCCAGGAGGAATGACATATCACTGAGCTGAATGGAAAGAGGTTTTAACCCCTGCATGAAGATGAACAGTCTCATCTACAGACACTCCAGGAGCAGCGCATCCATAAGTAGTCTTTTTACTTTGGCTAGTCACTGCTTACACAGACGCAGCGAGATACGCGTCGAAGGAGGTGGTATTTTACCAATTCACACATGAAAATGGGTGGTAATGTTGCTCTTAGGTCACTGTGAAAACTTTATGGGTGCTCACTGCTTGGGTAACTAAATTAGACTAAAATATATCCATTGCAGAAATTAAACTAAAACCCAGCATATTGTCACCTATCACTTTTATAGAACAAGTCCTGTTCAGTGCTTCATGTCGCAGGCAATATAACTTACCAGAGTTTACACAAATAACCTGGAATTAACGAACTCACCTACCAGAATCCTTTTGGGGTTTCAAGTCATCAAAATTTGGGCCAAACTAGCACCCGAAAAACTGTCTTACTTTCTGATTGCTAAACATTTGTTAGGGGGAAAAAAAATCCACGCCAGTTATTTTGAGATGAGTTTTAAAAGCAATAGGGTGAGCAGTAACTAGAGAAGAGACCAATCTTTAGCAGCTGCTGCTGCTCCACTCACCTAAATCATAAATTAACATGGTTCTATTCAGATTTTGTTCTAAAATTCATGCATTCCTTTTCTTACTGCTTTCCTGAAAAAAAATACACATTTATACTTTAAAATGAATCCCATGACTGAGCTTTGAAAGCAGAAACTGCAAATCACTTACAACCGAACGGGGCTGTCATCAAAACCATTACAGAACGGTCACAAGCCATAACTCTGCTTGACAGAACTGTACTCCAGGAGCAACACCAAAGCAAATCTGGTGCTTTCCAGACACACACATGATTAAAAAAAACAACAACAACAAAACAAACTCAAACCTAAAACCAAATAGTTCTCAGCTTATTTTTAGTGAAAAATGACCAAAGTGTCAAACAGAGCAGGGAAGTAAAGGGAGAAGAAAAGTAGAAGTTCTTAATTACAATGACCTGGCTATGCCACACTGACCTGAGATGTTTGCTAGGTCTATCATATTTAACTGAAGTGTACAAGTCCTACTACATATGCACGGTGCGCTACAGGACCCAGGAAAGATACAAAGCAGAGGGACAACGTGCATGTACAGAAGCATAAAATCATTCAGTGCCTTGTTGCAGGCTCAAAAAGCCAACCAGCCCACTCAGCTGGCAGTCTTGCTCTCTCTGAACCCAACAATATCACTGCTAGTTTCAACAACGCGTGACTATGCTCCATACCAGTAACACAAATGCACCTCCAGTATCTGTTACAGTTGTAACATACTGGATCAATCACTAAAAAAAAAAAAAAAAAAAAAATCTAGTACGCACACATCATCTTAGCTCCTCTTCTGGAATAACGAAGGACAGACTCTAATAAATTTCTCTCTCTGGTCAAGTTTTAATATGGGTACTGGCAGAGAATGATGAGTGTAGTTCCCAACATTTAGATGAAGCTTTTGGTATGTTTTCTCCCCACACAGAAACATTGCTCATTTTTAGCTTTTCCCTTTAATATAAACCTTCCTTTGCGAAACAGGAAGCTAAAGGACAAAAATAAACACCATCAATGGATAGGACACACTGCTAACCGAAAAATAAAAGCTAAGTAAAGAGAACAAATAATGAAAAGTAATATGAAGTATTTAAAAAGTTGATTTTCATAAATGCCTACCTCTTCTCTACATTCCTCCCTCAGATGAGCAGTCAGTGGCTATTCTTCAAAGATGCTGAGGGGCATGCTTGGAACTGAGTGGACAGAAGAGTGCGCTACACAATAAGCTTTGGTTGGATGCATAGCAAACAACAGGATGATGATTTACATGGTCCAAATTTAGACTCAAGCACACCAAATGAAACATACAGAAGTTAATTTTTTTTTATTATTTATTCCAACAACAGGTTTTCAATTAAGAGGATTATATAGTAAAGACAACTGATTCTCACTCATAAGGAAATAGTTTTAAAGTCTGATTTGTACCCAAAAGATGCCTCCAAATTGGCTTAGTTATAGATTGTAAGATTATCTATTTGTCTCATTACAGCAGTTCTGATTAAACCTTTTAAATGCCAACAATGCACAACCAGATTTCTTGCACATATTAAGAGAGAAAATACCTTGCCATTGCTTAACAGACTGGTCCCTGATGAACAGACACACAAATTCTTATGAAATGTAAAGAAGTGATAAATAAAACATGGGGGGGGGAAAAAAAGAGGAAGACAAACCTAATTAAATTAGAACACAATGCAGTTTAATAAGGGACATGCAAAACACCTTGAAGAATTCAGCAGGCTACTTTATAACGGTGTAGAAACTGTCAATCCTCCCCCCAACCCCTCTTCCACAGTTAAAACCAGGGAGGGGAATATCAAAGAGATTGACTACCTAAAGCCTTCACTCTTCTCCTTCCTTACCACCCACTAAACTAGGAGTTGGGTTTTTTTGTGACACACATCTAGAAACAGTAACTTGGGCTGCAATGCCTGGGAATAGGGCCCAAAGCATAGAAACATCCAAACATCTAAACTGAAACTCTCCAATCCTGTCAATGGATAAGAGACACTAGAAAATGGGGACATTCAGGGGACACTGGTCCTAAGAAGGTAAGTAGCACTCCAGTCTGAATTTCAGCCTGTGCCTCAAGAACAGCTTGATTTTTTTGTTTTGTTTTGTTTTGGGGAAAAAGGGAAAGAAACACTCACATTAGATCACAGTATAATGTATGCTATGAATATCAAATGACTAATATTTAGTTCCTTGCACACAACAGTTCTGAAATCTGTTTCCAATTAAGCCATGGAAAATCTGAATTTAAGGATCACCGGCATAAGCAATGGCAACAGTGGCCTGCAGTTGTTTGCTCTTTCTGATCCTTCTTCCCTCATAAGCCACACACCTCTTCTTACCTAAACAAAAATATTTAGTTGCATCCTCTTAGATCCTACAGTATCTGTGAATTCAAGGTTAAAAGCAAATTTAAGAGTAACTCACTCATGTGAAATGGCATCATTTAGTTGAACCCTACAACTAATCCCACGATGAGTTACTGTTAGCTTTCCACTTCTCCCAACGTACGGGGCTGACACTATAAAGCCAGGTAATGGCCCGACGTGTGTATCTTTTGACAACCACTCTGTAAGGTTTGTACCACATATTGGAATTTAAACAGTATTCCACAGGGATCTGATTTCACATTTTTTTATTTCAAGGAAATGTTTTTGATAGGCTGTATTTATGTTTATTTGGGTATCTCTTTACTAGGTTACACTGCTCAACAAGAGCAGATTAATAGTCAGACTTGATCCATGAGAATACACACATTTATTTGGGATAGATGTCCACACAATCTTCCTCCTAACTGGATACCAAAGCAGACAACCTGACAGCCTCAAATACCAAAGCAATGTGTTAACTGATCAGGTGGGTACGCCCCTTACTAACCTAAGAGAGCTTTTCAGTGCTTAGCAGTCCGGCTGACAGGCCACATTTTACACAATTCCATGAAGAAGCAGAGTTGCTGCTGTAAATGAGATAGACAAAAATCAGTCCTGGTTTTGAGGGAGTGATGAACAAGAATTGGATTAGCCTTTTCTTGAGTCCAGGTAAGGAACCCCTGCAGAAAGTTCAGTTTAACAAGAATACTGCCAAACACCCTAGTTTAGAGTTCAACAGCAAAATACTCTCCTCACCCTGCCAGAACAGTACAAAGCTATAGAATAGTGCCTGAGGAAAGATTAGGGATTTTTGGAAGAATGTCCCTTCTCCCCAGAGCTGCTGCATTCAAGCAGCATCAATCTCTTCCTCTAGGGAAACTCTGAATTGTCCTAGTTTCAGTCACTAGCAGCCAGAACAGATGATAGATTTAAAGCTTTGAGGACAGCCAGAGCACAACACAAACTCAAATGAACCAGGCAACCAACCTTAGAAGGAAAAAACAAATCAATAAAGGAGACAGATCAGGAGTAGTTAAGTGCCTGGCACTCCATGGCTCAGCATGCAGTGCTCATTTTAATCCGAGCACATGGCATCACATGCTGCTTTGAGACAATCTCAACATGACTCATTACAGGCTGAGGCTACACATCACCACTTCTACAAGTTCTCAGATTCAAGCCAAGTGAATACAGCCTTCAAGGTCTTGGCAAGTTGTTAATGACACTGAACTATGCATTGTCAGTTCCCCCATACGTGGGGACCACACGTTCTTTCTCTTCCAAACTTTAACCAACTCGTTCAAGTCTGTCCAGCCTTACTATGAAGCTGTTTGCGCAACTATGTCTTCCTGGAGATGTAGCTGGGGAATTAGCACTCCTCCTAAAACGGCTGTTGAACATATGCAGTTGTTGAACCTTTTTTAAAAAGGTCAAGCTCTAGGGAGTACACACTATTAGGGTTCAGTAAGAAATTTTAGCAGGTACGTGTAAGAAACTGCTACTGCCAAAAGCAGCCTCCTAAAAAGAGATGAAGTCAGTAGCACACAGTCTCAGTTTCTCAACATCCCTGACACAAAAAAGCACCAAAAACATTGCAGAGCAATGTCAACCCGTTTGATAACTGAAAGTATTGGGTTTAAAAAAATTTAGTTGGAAAGAGAACCTTTCCCCTTCTACTCTAACCTCTGATGATCTCCTCCTCCTACATGAGCATGTAGTTATGCTGAAGTAACTGAAGGATNGCCTGGGAATAGGGCCCAAAGCATAGAAACATCCAAACATCTAAACTGAAACTCTCCAATCCTGTCAATGGATAAGAGACACTAGAAAATGGGGACATTCAGGGGACACTGGTCCTAAGAAGGTAAGTAGCACTCCAGTCTGAATTTCAGCCTGTGCCTCAAGAACAGCTTGATTTTTTTGTTTTGTTTTGTTTTGGGGAAAAAGGGAAAGAAACACTCACATTAGATCACAGTATAATGTATGCTATGAATATCAAATGACTAATATTTAGTTCCTTGCACACAACAGTTCTGAAATCTGTTTCCAATTAAGCCATGGAAAATCTGAATTTAAGGATCACCGGCATAAGCAATGGCAACAGTGGCCTGCAGTTGTTTGCTCTTTCTGATCCTTCTTCCCTCATAAGCCACACACCTCTTCTTACCTAAACAAAAATATTTAGTTGCATCCTCTTAGATCCTACAGTATCTGTGAATTCAAGGTTAAAAGCAAATTTAAGAGTAACTCACTCATGTGAAATGGCATCATTTAGTTGAACCCTACAACTAATCCCACGATGAGTTACTGTTAGCTTTCCACTTCTCCCAACGTACGGGGCTGACACTATAAAGCCAGGTAATGGCCCGACGTGTGTATCTTTTGACAACCACTCTGTAAGGTTTGTACCACATATTGGAATTTAAACAGTATTCCACAGGGATCTGATTTCACATTTTTTTATTTCAAGGAAATGTTTTTGATAGGCTGTATTTATGTTTATTTGGGTATCTCTTTACTAGGTTACACTGCTCAACAAGAGCAGATTAATAGTCAGACTTGATCCATGAGAATACACACATTTATTTGGGATAGATGTCCACACAATCTTCCTCCTAACTGGATACCAAAGCAGACAACCTGACAGCCTCAAATACCAAAGCAATGTGTTAACTGATCAGGTGGGTACGCCCCTTACTAACCTAAGAGAGCTTTTCAGTGCTTAGCAGTCCGGCTGACAGGCCACATTTTACACAATTCCATGAAGAAGCAGAGTTGCTGCTGTAAATGAGATAGACTAAAATCAGTCCTGGTTTTGAGGGAGTGATGAACAAGAATTGGATTAGCCTTTTCTTGAGTCCAGGTAAGGAACCCCTGCAGAAAGTTCAGTTTAACAAGAATACTGCCAAACACCCTAGTTTAGAGTTCAACAGCAAAATACTCTCCTCACCCTGCCAGAACAGTACAAAGCTATAGAATAGTGCCTGAGGAAAGATTAGGGATTTTTGGAAGAATGTCCCTTCTCCCCAGAGCTGCTGCATTCAAGCAGCATCAATCTCTTCCTCTAGGGAAACTCTGAATTGTCCTAGTTTCAGTCACTAGCAGCCAGAACAGATGATAGATTTAAAGCTTTGAGGACAGCCAGAGCACAACACAAACTCAAATGAACCAGGCAACCAACCTTAGAAGGAAAAAACAAATCAATAAAGGAGACAGATCAGGAGTAGTTAAGTGCCTGGCACTCCATGGCTCAGCATGCAGTGCTCATTTTAATCCGAGCACATGGCATCACATGCTGCTTTGAGACAATCTCAACATGACTCATTACAGGCTGAGGCTACACATCACCACTTCTACAAGTTCTCAGATTCAAGCCAAGTGAATACAGCCTTCAAGGTCTTGGCAAGTTGTTAATGACACTGAACTATGCATTGTCAGTTCCCCCATACGTGGGGACCACACGTTCTTTCTCTTCCAAACTTTAACCAACTCGTTCAAGTCTGTCCAGCCTTACTATGAAGCTGTTTGCGCAACTATGTCTTCCTGGAGATGTAGCTGGGGAATTAGCACTCCTCCTAAAACGGCTGTTGAACATATGCAGTTGTTGAACCTTTTTTAAAAAGGTCAAGCTCTAGGGAGTACACACTATTAGGGTTCAGTAAGAAATTTTAGCAGGTACGTGTAAGAAACTGC